>JAQZBX010048020.1:0-20317 GCA_029593785.1 Cabassous unicinctus | reverse complement strand
GAGTTGCAGCTCCACCGAGATTCCAGGCACAGCTGGCACATAGGTAGGCTAGAGGCTTCAGTCTCTGGAAGTACACCTAACAACTCCAGCATCACATATAGGTTTGAATAGAAGGGACTGATGGACCATGTGCAGGGAGGACTTATTTGAGTCCAACTCTGTCACTCTCATGAGCACAGATTCCACTGAAGAGCCCACTAATTAGGCATCAATCTCTGGGACTATCCCCACTTATATAGGACCTGGGGGTCTCCAGAGCCCCCAGGGGTCCCTCTGTGTGGGGTGATATCCACTTTGGTGTTCTATGAGATCCTACTGAGGTGTGCATAAGCATTACCTCTGGGATGACCTCCCGACTCCCTTTGAAGTCTCTTAGCCATGTGAACTCATTTTTCTTTACCTTTTCCCCCTTTTATTGAAGGTCTTTTTCCAGTCGTGTTGCCCGTTGGCACTTGGTATTAGTCCCTCATTGCCAGGGAGGCTCATCCCTGGGAGTCATGTCCCATGTTGGGGGGAGGGTATGCATTTTATAGATAACATTTTTATTGAGGTATGTATATTTGTCAAAAGATTCATACTTCTAATGTGTACAATTTGGAGTTTTTCAGTATATTCACAAAATTGTGCAACCATCTTCACTATATAATTACTGAATATTCTCATCACTCCAATAAGAAATCCAAGGCCCATTTGCAGTCTCTCCCCATTTCTACTTCCCCCTCCTCAGCTCCTGGTGACCAGTAAGGACTACTCTGGACAGTTTACATAAATGAAATCATTCAATATATGGATTTTCATGCCTAGTTTCTTTAACATAGTATAATGTTTTTCTATGTTATAGGTTATGTCAGATTTCCCATTTCTCAAGTCATAATGGGCCAGTAGATAGAAATAGTACATTCTGATTCAATCCAAAATGAATTGCAGGACAGCAGTAGACTGGATGATTAAGAGGTTCAGGCTCCCATGCCATCCAACACTGTTGCACCAGCACCCCTACCATCATTTGTACTTTGGCCTATTCTGAATTTCAATAAGGCCAGCTGATGGAGAAGGAAAACCCTTGAGCTTGATTTGTGCATGGCTCTGCTCTATGTGGGTACAAGTTGAAGAGATATTCTAGGGTGTTTTTGAAATACAGCAAAAAGAGAAAAACCACCCTAATGGTTGGTTCTGTGACTGTTATACATGGTTTTTCACAGTTTTTAATAGAAGGGATAGCCTCAGATGAGGATATATACAAATTCCTGGAAGTGTCCAATGGACAGGCCAACTTCCAGGAGTCTGGAGGCAAAAGGGGTAAAATATCAGCACCAATGATGTTTGGATAAATACATGTAGGTGAACATAGTATAGTGCAAATTAAGTAAATATTTATGCATGACATGGTAATACCTACCAGAAAGCAATATCTACAGAAGGAGCACTAAAAACCATGCAAATAAGTTTATAGCTGAACCTCATCAGCCATCCAAAACTGATATGAAAGGCACATGAATGAAGTTTTCATAATGTCAGAGATGAAGGCTATCCGTGGGTCCAGTAGCATGGAGTCTCTCTTTTCTAGGCTGATACAGTGAGTGCTGCCTCTGATGATAAAAAATGTCAGCAACTGAGACCAATATCAAGGGCCTCATATACCATTATTCTTCCTATTGCCCAAATACTTGTTTGCAAGTTGATTGCATTGAGTCTTACATCCTGAAAGGTCCAACAATTTCCCTGCAGAGATAGATGTCTTGTACATGTTTGCTTTCCTTGCCTGCAGAGCTCAGCCAACACCACTATCTGGATGTTTATGGAATGCTTGATCCTTAGCCACAAAACCACTTCCGAGTAGAGGAAGTAAAGGAGTGAGCCCTTGACATGAATCAACTGGTTATATTAAACACAAGCACCATCATGAAACATCTGGCCAGCTGTGGGACAACTGAGTCCCCCATTCATCCAAGTACCAGTCCTAGAGCTTCTTTAAGATATAAGAACCTTGATATCCTGCCTCTCTGAAGCTCCAGGGGTGCTAGCTATTTTCTGTAAATATTATTCTTTATATGTTTTCAGCATCACATTTTTTTTTTATTTTTGCACCTTGCAATATCCATCTAAACAATGATCTGCATTAAATATCTTCTGTATATCAGAGGACTGTGGAAAGATGGTGGAGTAGAAAGTTCTAGAATTCAGTCCTTCTACTAGAAGAACAATTAGGAACTGTCAGAAAAAAATGATGTTGAACTTGTCATTTTGTGTTTGGCTTATTTCACTTAGCATTATGTCTTCAAGTTTCATCTGTGTTATCATATGTGTGGACCATGGTTAGTGGTGATTATCTGATGATATTATGTCATAAACTGTACCAAATGTTCCAAAACAGTGTTTTGTGTTGGTGACAGGTTGTTGTATGAGAATTCTACACATGTGCATGATTGTTTTGTAAGTTCACAACTTCTGTAATAAATATATATTAAAAAATGATGTTGAATGGTTTTGTATAATTTCAATATTTTTTAATTTATTGAGTTTTTGTGACCAATTATATGGTCTATCCTGGAGAATGATCCATGGACACTTGAGAAGAATGTACATTATCTTTTTCTTGGGTGAAGTGCTCTATATATCTGTTACGTATAGTTGGTTTAGAGTATCATTCACGTCTTATACTTATTGTTCTTTTACTAGATGTTCTATCAATTATTGAGAGTGGTGTATTCCTACTAATAATGTAGAATTATCAATTCTTTCCTCCAAACCTGTCAGCATTTGCATCATATATGTTGAGGCTCTGCTATTAGGTGCATATATATTATTAATTATTACACTTTCCTATTAAATCACTTCATCAGTATAAAATGATCATTTTTTCCCTCATAATTGTTTTCACTTAAAGTATATTTTATCCAATATTAGTGTGATAGTTAGGCTAATGTGTCAACATGGCCAGGTAATTGTGCCCAGTTGTTTGGTCAAGCAAGCACTGGGCTACTTGTAATACATAATTTTAATTTTTAAATTTTATTTTGAAAGAAGCTTTAAATTACATAAATACAGTGGTATTCCCATATAACCCTACCCATCCCCACTTTTCCCCATTAACAACATCTTTCATTAATGTGGTACATTTGTTATAATTGAAGAATTGCTACTTAACATATCTATAGCTGACATTATAGTTTACACTTTGCACCACACAATTTTATAGATTTTGACAGAATGTATAATAGCCTGTATCCATTGTTGCTGTGTCATGCAGGAAAATTCCAATGTCCCCCAAATGGCCCATATCTCGACATGCCCCACACCACTGCACACCTAGAAATTTCACTGACATGGAAGGACCCTGTATTTCAGTTGGATTTCTCTCCTATCCTCACTCACGCAAATGCCTTACCAATAAATCTAGAGTCTTTGCTATTTCTTGCTCAGTAGGTCCTATCAATATGATATCATCAATATAATGGAGCAGTGTGATGTCTCGTGGGAGGGAGAGATGATCAAGGTCCCTGAAGACAATATTGTGACATAGGGCTGGAGAGTTGATATACCCCTGAGGCAGAACAGTGAAGGTATACTGCTGGCCTTGCCAGCTGAAAGCAAACTGTTTCTGGTGGTCCTTACTAATGGCAATTGAGAAAAAAGCATTTGCCAGATCAACAGCTGCATACCAGGTACCTGGGGAAGTGTTGATTTGCTCAAGCAATGATACCATATCTGGGGCAGCAGCTGCAATTGGACTCACGACCTGGTTAAGTTTCCAATAATCTACTGTCATCCGCCAAGATCCATCTGTTTTCTGAACAGGCCAAATAGAGTTGAATGGGGATGTGGTAGGAATCACCACCCCTGCATCATTCAAATCCTTGATGGTGGCACTAATCTCTGCAGTCCCTCCAGGAATCCAGTATTGCCTTTGATTTACTATTTTGCTAGGTAGGGGCAGTTCTTGTGGCTTCCAGTTGGCCTTTCCAACCATAATAGCCCTCACTCCACAATTCAGGGATCTAATGTGAGAATTCTGCCAGATACTGAGTATGGTCTTTTCCAATTATGCATTCTGGAACTGGGGTATTTCCCACAGAATGGGTCCAGGGGATCCCTGGACCCACTGTGAGATGGATTTGAGCTAAAACTCCATCAATCACCAGAGCTCCATAAGCCCCTACTCTGACTGGTGGACCACAATGACATTTTGTGTCTCCTGGAATTAAGGTCACTTCTGAGCCAGTGTCTAATATTCCCTGAAATGTCTCATCATTTCCTTTTCCCCAATGCACAATTACTCTGGCAAAAGGCTGTAGGTCTCCTTGGGGAAAGGTGGGAGGAAGATTAACAGTATAAATTTTTGGCAGTTTAACAAAATCCTTCCCCAACGGGACCTGCCTTCTCCTAATTCAAGGGGCTCTGGGTCTGTAAACTGTCTCAAGTCTGGGAATTGATTAAGGGGCTGTGATTCTCTACATCCGTAATTTGAGTTAGGGCATTGTTCACTCGACCAAGAGCTCTTCTGCTTATACAGATCCAGAAGAAATTTCGTAGACTGCCCATGTATTTCACTTCTAGGTTTCCTATGATCTATTAGCCAATGCCATAACTCCATGCGACTCAGACTATTCTGAGTGCTTTTTTGAATCTGCCTTTCATTACAGTAGCTATGTCCCCCTTGCCTTGGTGATTAACTGCCGATACTTGACTTTTACCAGACCGAGATCTGATCATCCCCATAATGTTTAAGGATTCCAATTCCATTACAGTCCTGCCTACAATAATACCTGGACTACAGAGAAGAGCAACCACAGAGCTTTTCAGAGAAGATGGGGTTAGTCTTACAAATTTATTCCTCACAGTCCTGATTAAAGGTGTATCCTCTGGACATTCCTTGGATGGGTGGGCAGGTCTCAAATGGTAAGTCCATTCTAGCATTCCAATCTCTCTCAGCCTTTGAATCCCCTCATCTACTGTATACCAGGGCAAATCGGGCATCTCAACCTCAGACATGCTAGGCCATCATTTGGTCTATGTTTCATTCAGCCACCCAAACAAACTGTTCGAGCCCTTTCTAACCCCTCAAGCTACAGCACTGAATCCAGAATTTCTGCTTAGTGGGCCCATATCAATAAATTCAGCCTGATCCAACTTTATATTCCTTCCACCATTATCCCTACCCTTAGTATCCATTCCCACACATATTCCCCTAATTTCTGTCTATATAAGTTGGAAAACTCATGCAGTTCATTCTGAGTATAGCTTACTTCCTCATGAGTCACACTTTGTATTTCACCTTTGGGGCCTAATTGTGATTTTAGTCTAGTAATAGGTCTTGAAGACAAGAGGGGTGGTTGGGGTGGGGAAGGGGAAGGATTAGAAATATCTTGTGAGCTACTCACCTCAGGACATTCCTTTGTATTTTCTTCTGGTGACGCAGGATTAATCTCTTCGGGCAGGGGTTGGAAGGCAGATTCCTCAGAGCAGACTGGAGGTTGGGCAGTGCAGGCTTCAGTCTGATTGGTACCCACTCAGGGATGGAAAGAGGCCCAGATTCCCTGGGGCAGGCTGGAGGCTGGATGATACAAGTTTGACAAGGTGTGGTCTCCACAGGGCAGGCCATCACAGGTTTATCTGGTAAAGTCTCAGCAGAATTTAGGGTTCCAATGTCCCCACCAATATTCTCATCATCCCATATGTCTCCATCCCAATCCTTGGGGTTCCACTCCTTTCCAGTCAATGCCTTCATTTTAATTGCAGAAACCCTGCAGTTGAGATTTTAGTTTCCTCTGTAATTTTGGTACTCATACAATGAGAGTCAGAGTCTGGGTTTGATTCTCAAATATCTCTAATCTGTGGCTACAAGAGACAAGATTTTCTTTCAGGGCACACATAGCAACTTTCACATCATTCACGTGGCATTTAGAGTCTGGGTTTGATTCTCAAATATCTCAAATCTGTGGCTACAAGAGACAAGATTTTCTTTCAGGGCACACATAGCAACTTTCACATCATTCACGTGGCATTTAGAATATGGGTTTGATTCTCAAATATCTCAAATCTGTGGCTACAAGAGACAAGATTTTCTTTCAGGGCACACATAGCAACTTTCACATCATTCACGTGGCATTTAAGTTTCAAATTTAAAGATTTTAGCTCATCTCTTTCTTTTGTAACTGTATCCAGAGTGTCTAGGAGGAGCCACCAACATCACTATACCTTCTGACTCCACAAAATTCTGTTAAAGTGTTGAAAACACTCTCACCCCGATCCTTGCTTCTTATAAACCTGGAAGTAGGGGAATCCAATGATGCTGTTTTGCATATCTCTATTGCCAGCTCACACCATGGTCTGTTAGCAACCTCTTCATTTTTGGAAATGGAGTCATTAGTACCCTTGAGTCCAATTGGAGTAGAGAGCCAATTGCAAAACTCCCAGAACCACCTCAGACATCCCATGTTTAAAACTCTGTTCCTCAAGAACACTCCTGGTAGCAAGCTGTATTAGTCAGATTTCTCTTGGGAAACAGAATCAACAGGAGATATCTGTCAATAATATGAGATTTTATAAGAGTCTCTCACATAACCAGGGGGATGCACAAATCCAGGTTATGCATGCAGGCTGCAAACCAGGGGCTCTGATGAAAGTCCAGTGAAAGGTCCTTGATGACTTTCTGGGAGGAGTTGGCTGTCCAAAGATGACCTGGGAAATTCTCTCTGAATGTTGAAATCACTTTCCCTTTTAAGGCATTCGACTGATTGGATAATAGTGTCATCCATTGCTGATGCAATCTCCCTGGTTGATGCAGATGTAATCAGCCATCCGTGCAGTAAACTCATTGGTGAATAAAGTCCATAAATGCTCTTGTATTACAACTAGCCCAGTGCTTGCTTGACCAAACACCTGGACACAATTACCTGGCTGAGTTGAAACATTAGCCTAACCATCACAGACCCTGTTACATTTTTCTCATTCTTTCCTTTTTCTTTTCTCCTGTGTTTTCAAGTTCATATGTTTAGTCCTCAAATTCACTAATTCTCTCATCCACCAATTCAAATATACTGCTATATGCCAGTAATTTATTTTTAATCTATTCCATTGTGTCTTATATTCCCATACACTTTGTTAATTTTCTTTGCAGGCTTTCAGATTATACTTTAGGCTCACCCACTTTCTTAACATCCTTTATCTTTTTTTGTCATATTTTCCTTCAAATCCTTGAATTGATTTTGGAGATTTGTGTTATTATCATTGATTACTTATCTTAAATCCTGTGTCTTATCAGCATTTTTGGTTTGTTCCTTTGGCTGGGCCATCTCTTCCTGTTTCTTAGTATGGCTTATAATTTTTTTTTCTGATGTCTAGGCATCTAAATTTATGTTGGTGAGTTTACACTGATGGTCAATTTCTCTCTCTTGCATAGTGGTTTTGTTTATGGCTCTTCTTTGCGTTTTGGTTCCACTTATTCTAAGTCTTTAAAAATGCCTAGACTAAGTTATCAAAATAAAGCCAAGGAATCACTATTGGGGCGCAGAACTTCTCCAAGGGGTCTGGTACAAGAGACTCCAAGAAGTGTTTTTTCTCCTTCCAGTTTCCATGCCAGCCAGGAGATGGCCGACAAATCAACCTCCACTTTCCCTTGATTCTGGTCTGGCCAGAGCTGATATTTAATATGGGTTCTGCTGGCCAAACTTACTGAAGAGAAAACACTCTCTGCCTTCTGCTGCACCCTCCATCTTTGCAGGGAGGAAGATGTCTTTTTCAGTTGGTTGCAGTGAGTCACAGGTTTTCTCCAGGTTTTTTATATCAAGGGTGGGGAGGGTGCATTCTATTCCCAGCAGCGGGGCTAGTAACTCAGGATTTTCATTTTGGTTTCTTTATCTCTATGGCACTCACCCTCCTGGACAATGTGCAGCACTCTCCTGGTCAGCAGATTCCCAAAGCTACTAACTTAGACAGGTTTTTGCCCTTCCTCTATTGTTTTTTGAGAGAGTTGCTCCCTGCCTACCTACTCTGATGCCGCCTTCCCAGAAATCTCTTCATATTGTAGTTATTTTGTTGAAAAGGAAAATTCTTATGTTGGAGAAATTTTAATTTTTAAGAAGGCCCTACACTGAGGATCCAGAGCTGCCTCTCTGCTATGCCATGATTATGTTCTAGGTGTGTAGATAATTTATGTTGCAATCTCTCAGAGGTAGACTATTTCTCCTGTAAGTACATCTTTGTTTGAATAGCCAAAACCAACAATAGTGTAACCATTACCTTTCTGCACCTCTTTGAAATAATATACATACAGCCAGATTTTGGGATTTACTAGGACATATTTCTGAGTCCAACTGTCCAGAAATGTTATTGTCTTTTACCTTTTTTTATATACTGCATTTCCATACTTGTGATCTATTTATAAATTTCAACCTATAGCAATTGTGAAATAAGATATACATTCAAACAAGGTGAACTCAGTATTAGGTGATGGAAATTTAATGTTCTTGTCACAGAAATCATGGATTGACAGATCCCTCTTCTGTTTTTCCACCATTAGTTCTAAAAGATAAATATAGTCACATAGACAGCTCTTACATGCCCTAACTATGATTTTAAGTATTATTATCTAGTCAGAATCATAATTAGATAGATTCAGGATTAGTGCAAGGATTCCCATGAACAGAGCCTACTGTCTCTTTGTATATACCTCCAATACTTGAGAGGTAAATCGGGGGGTGGTGGTTAACTGGCAAAACTTAAGGGAGAAACATATCTCTATAATAATACTTGTATATGTCAATACACCACTCTCAGCATTCTATTAACATCTGGGCAGAGGGTCAATAAAGAAACAGCTTGAATAAAATAATAAATGGACTAATCCTAATAGACATATACAGAACATTGTACCCAAAAACAGAAGGATATATGTTCAAGTGCTCATGGATCTTTCTCCAGGAGCAGCCATATGTTGGGTCACAAAGCAGATTTCAATAAATTCAACAAGATCGAAATTATACAAAGCACTTTCTCTGATCATAGTGGAATAAAGTTGGAAATCAACAAGAGGCAGAAAAAGGTAACAATCACAAATACATGGCTATTAAACAACACACTCTTAAATAATCAGTGAGTCAAAGGAGAAATTTCAAGGGAAAACATTATCTTGAGACAAATGAAAATAAGAACACAACATTTCAGAACCTATGGCATGCAGTGAAGGCAAGGCTGAGAGAGTCATTCATAGCCTTCAATCCTGAAAAAAGAAGAAAGACCTAAAAGCAATGACCTAACTACACAGCTGGAGGAATTAGGAAAAACGCAGCAAACTATTCCCAAAGCAAGTACAAGAAATGAAGTAATAAAGATCAGAGCAGAAATAAATGAAAGTGAGAACAACAACAACAACAACAACAAAAAAAAAAACAATAGAGAGGATTACCCAAAAGTTGGTTATTCAAGATTAACAAAGTTGACAAGCACTTGTCTGGCAAAGAAATAAACAGAGAAGACACAAATAAATAAAATAAAAAATGAAAACTGGGACATCACTACTGACACCATGGAAATGAAAGACATCATAAGAAGGTACTATGGACAACTGTATGCCAACAAAGTAGAAAATGTAAATGAAATGGAAAAATTCTTAGAAACATATGCTCAACCTACACTGACCCTAGAAGACATAGAAGACCTCAACAAACCAATCATAAGTAAAGAGATGAAAACAGACATCAAACAACTCCCCAAAATGAAAAGTCCAGCACCATATGGTTTTACAGGTGAGTTCTACTAAGCATTCAATGTATGTTTAATACCAGTCTTACTCAAGCTCTTCCAAAACATTGAGAAAGAAGGAGCAGTACCAAACTCATTCTAAGAAGCCAATATCACCCTAATACCAAAGCAAGTAATATATTATGAAAGAAGAAAATTACAGACCCATTTCAATAATGAATATGGATACAAACATCCTCAACAAAATACTTGCTAATCAAATCCAGCCACACATTGAAAGAATTATTCATCATAATGAAGTGGGTTTTATACCAGACATGCAGGGGTGGTTCAACACAAGAAAATCAATCAGCATAATATGCCACATTAATAAATCAAAGACGAAAAACCACATGATCCTATCAATTGCTGCAGAAAAGGCATTTCACAAAATACAGCATCCTTTCTTTATAAAAATACTACAGAAGATAGGAATTGAAAGAAACTTACTCAACATGATAAAGGACATATATGAAAATTGCACAACTAACATTGTACTCAATGGTGAAAGTATTAAAGCTTTCACACTGAGATCAGTGACAAGACAAGGATGCCCACTGTCACCACTGCTGTTCAATATACCACTAGAAGTTCTAGTTAGAGCAATTAGGCAAAAAAAAAAAAAAATGTATCCAAATTGGAAAGGAAGAAGGAAAATTTTTGCTATTCACAGATGATATGATTCTATACATAGTATCGAAAAATCTACAATAGAGCTGCTAGAGCTAATAAATGCTTTTTGTAAAGTGTCAGGATACAATATCAATATGCAAAAATCAGTCGTATTTCTATATACTATTAATATGCAATCTGAAGATGAAGTCAGGAAATAAATTCCACTTATAGTAGTGACCAAAAGATAAAACATTAAGGAATAATCTTAACCAAGGATGTAAAGCAATTTTGTTCAGAAAACTACAATGCATGGCTAAAAGAAATTTTAAAAAGACCTAAAAAAATTAGATGAATATTACATGCTCATGGAATGGAAGACTAAATATCATTAAGATTTCAATGCTACTAAAATTTATATACAGATTGAATGCAATCCCAAAAAAAAAAGTCCATGAGCATTTTTAAACAAATGGAAACACAATTATCACATTTATTTGGAAGGGTAAGGGGCCCCAAATAGCCAGAAACATCTTAAAAAGGAAAAGTGAACTTGGAGGACTCTCACTTCCAGACTTTAAATCATATTACCAGCTAAAGTGGTAAAAACAGCATGGTACTGGCATAAAGATAACACAAAGACCAATGGTATCACATTGATGGTTCAGACACAGACCCTCACATGTATGGTCAAGTAATTTTTGACAAGCCTGTTAAACCCACCCAGCTGGGTAAGAATAGTCTATTCAACAAATGGTGCTGGGAGAACTGGATATCCATAGCCAAAAAAAAAGAAAGAGGATCCCTATCTCACACTTTATACAAAATTATCTCAAAATAGATCAAAGATCTAAATACAAAAGCTAGACCCATAAAGCTCCTAGAAGAAAATGTAGGAATACATCTTCAAGACCTGGTACATTCTTAACCTTACACCAAAAGTATGAGCAATGAATGAAAACATGGATAAATGGGACCTCCTCAAAATTAAACATTTTTGTGATTCAAAGGACTTTGCCAAGAACGTTAAAAGACAGCCCACTCAATGAGAGAAAATATTTTGAAACCACATATCTGATAAGGGTTTGATTTCCATTTTATATAAAAAGATTATACAACTCAACAATAAAAGAGCAAGCAATCCAATTTAAAAATGGGCAAAAGATTTAGACAATTCTCCAAAGAGGAAATACAAATGGCCAAAAAGCCCATGAAAAAATGTTCAATATCACTAACTATTAGGGAAATGCAAATCAAAATGACGAGATATCATCTCACACTGCAAAGAATGGCCATTATTAAAAAAAAAATCAAAACAGAAAACAGTTAAGTGCTGGAGAGGATGTGGAGAAATAGGAACACTCCTTCACTGTTGGTGGGATTGTAAAATGGTGTAATCCCTGTGGAAAACAGTTCAGTGATTCCTCAGGAAGCTAAATTTAGAACTGCCATATGATCCAGTGATTCCTTTACTAGGAATATATCCAGAAGAACTGAACACTGTGACATGAACAGATACCTGTACACCGATGATCATAGCAGCATTGCTCACATTTGCCAAAAGATGGAAACAACCTGTATCCATCCACCAAGGAATGGATAAACAAAATGTGGTGTATACATACAATGGAATACTATGCTGTTATAAGAAGAAATGAAATTGGGACACATATGATAACATGGATGAATCTTGAAGACATCATGCTAAGTTAAATAAGCCATACACAAAAGGGTAAATATTGCATGGTCTCACTGATACGAACTAAATGTGAAGAATAAGCACATGGAGGTAAAAGCTAGATATTAGTAATTATGAGATAAAAGGAGGGCTGCAGAAGAGGTACTGATGCTTAATGAATGTAGAACTTTTTAAGTAACTTGACTGTGAATGTGTGGAAATGGATAGAGTTAAGGTTGACACATAGTGAGTAGCAGCTGGTTTATAAATGGGATTGTGGCTGAAAAGCATAGTCTAGGGATGTAAATCACAATTGAAAGAAATCTAGAAATAATTTAGGGACTGAATAACACAGTGAACCCAGAGGTGGATGAGAATTGTGATTAATAGTACAAATGCAAGAATGTCCTTCTGTGAACAAGAATGAATGTATGCCGTTATTGCAGGGTGGTGGGAATGTGGAGAAGCATGGGAAAAATACAATTAATGTAACCAATGGACTATAGTAAACAGCAATACTATAATATTCTGCCTCAATGCCAGAGATGTATTGTGTTAATAATATGTGGTATGGAGAAAATATGCAAAATGTATGCTATGGACTATAGTTAGTGGTAATATTCTGACATTATCTCATAATCTGTAATAAATGTTCCACAGCAGTGTGGTGTGTTGGTGAAGGGTTGTTGTATGCTTTCTACACAGGTGCATGATTGTTTTGTAGGTTCACAACTTCTATAATAAAAATATATTTTTTTATAAATGGGGTGTTTAAATATTCAGTTATCATCACTTATTTCTCTTAACTTTAGATTCTTATCCAATAGGCTGCATCATGAATTACCCTTTTCTTTCCTAATTTAGTGAGTCTGGCAGTTTCAAAATCATATAATATAAATTGAGAAGTTTCTAAATAAATAGATAGCAAAGAAGCAGCTTCCAAAATAGAACCTTCCAAAAAAAGAACTAAAATTGAAATTCCAGAATACTTACTCTTTACTCTTATGCATGTGAAATTCAGTGCCCAATTGTTCCAATTTTTCTCTTCAGGGATCCCCAACCTTCATAAAATGTTACCGTAATTGTTGTAGTGCAAATTATTGTTTTGAGATTGGAGGAATTTCTTATTTTTAGCAGTTTGAATGGTTAAAGAGAATCTGATGGTTTTTTACTAATAAGGAAACCCTTTATTTATAAGTAGAGCATGATGTCCTCTTCTCACTGTTTATAAGTAGTATGTGTGTAAATATAGACATGTATATGTGTATATTTATGTTCCATGTATACATACAAATATATTTCTATGATGACTTGATTATCCAGAGTTAGGTTCATTTATTTAAAGCTTTAAAGAACAAATTTACTTTATAAAATCATCACATGTATATTACACATAAAGTGAATTAACACAATTTCCTTTTACAAACATATTTTACAAGTTTCTTTATACTGCTGGTGCCTCCTATTGCTGCCCTATCTCAAAATCTCCTTTTCATGATAGAGGCTAGACACGGGAGACTACCAGATTTTCTAATTTTCCTTACAGCAAATGTTAGCCAGGTAGCATAACATTTATGTTTCTAACTAAAGAAACATAAAGCCAAGTCAGGTATTAGCTTTTGTAAAAACTTTATCATATACAGTGGAAGACATATGAGGGTCATTCTTTTTTCTAATTTTCTTGCTCTATCCTTTGGATATAGTTGTGTGAAGATATAATTGTTGGAGCTGTGACTGACATTTTGTGACCAGGAAGTGACAGGCATGATGTATAAGGCAAAAGAAGTGAGGATAGTGGAATGGAAGAGCCTCGTATCTTAATTAAGGTTTTAGGTAGCTGAGCCAATGTTATGACACTATGCCTCCATATTTATTGTTATGTGAGAAAAATAAGCTCTTATTTAATTGAACTTTTAATTAAGCATTCGGTAATGTGACACTAGAAACTTTATTAGTGATAGTATTTTTTAGGGATAATTCATGAAATGCAAAATTTTTGAACAAATACACTATTTTAATAGACAAATGTCTTGGGGAATTTCTTGCTCCAATTTGTTAAATTCTGATCAGAAAATCTGTAATTTATTATGATGAGAAGTACAGTTTGTGCAGATTGTAACTTTAAATTTGAAATAAAATCTATTTCACCTGACCAGTGTTCATTGTTTACTATACCAATGTTTTCTCTGAAATGTAAACCTTCTCCAAAATCTTTTTCCTTTTATTTGTTGAGAAAGATAAGATTTTATACAATGCTTAATATGCTCAAAATACTTAAATGGATGAGAATATTTTTCCATTGCTTCTACTCTGATTCATTTATTCTTAAAGTAGTAAACAAGAGAGAATTGAACTTTGTCCAAACAGAGATTATAGGTTATAGAAGAGCATAGAAATCAAAGTAAATGTTGATGTCTAATGAGTGTTATGATAGAAAATCTACTGGAAGGTATGAGAAATTAATCATGACAGGTGACTTTTACTACCTATTTAACATATACCCTGCATTGTTTTAAGCACTTGGCTTATACCAGCTCAATTAAATGTCACAACATAAAGAAATACATGCAATTATTCCCATTCCTAACTTGCAAACTCTCTGAGGCAGAGAGAGTTTAACTTGCCCAAGGTGTTAGAGATGCGAATTATGGGATATGCCTCAATCACACACACTCTAAATCCAGACCCTGAATTACTAGCTATTAAGATCCTGAGAAATGGATGACCACAGATACTGAAATGTTATGTTTAAGAACTCAAAGGAAATTCAAGTAGAAATAACCAGTAGGTGTTTAGAAATAAAGACATTGGAAGGAAGCCAAGGCATTAAAAGTTTGGTGGAAATATCCCAGAAGAGACAATAACTGAAGTCAATAACTATAATCCTGAGATTTTTCTAATAAAGAAATAATGAAGACTGTGGGCAGAACCCATGTGGAATAATCCTTACGATATGGAAAGAAAGAAAGAAAACAGTACAACAGGCATAAATCTCTTCAGAGATCATGATGGTAGGGATATGGTAGTTCCATTTTAGCTCTGCATTTGGGTCATGCACAATCCCTAGAGTAAGTGAAAGTTGTGGAAAACGTTGACTCACTAAGAACTAAAGACACATCATATTCTAGGGTGTAACTACAATCCCAGTATGTCCTTATTACATGCTGAATCTGTTCTCTGGAGAAGAGACTGAGCACATTTCTAACCTGTTTATAACCAAGGGCCTTGTATTATTAAACCAATTTTAAACTTTTTATAACTTTGTTAAATGTTCATTTTTATCTCATGGTTGAGGGGAATCATAGATAACATCAGACATTATGATCTATAGCTCCAAATGATTTCCAAGGTATATTGGAAATTAAGTCTGTTCTGCATCTTCTTAAAACAAAGCTACCAAAATCGCAGTTAGAAATTGCTCTTTGAAAGCCACCTGGGTAAAAAACAGCACTCAGGAAGCTCAGAGGTGTTCTGGCCTAAAGAGGGTGAGTTCCTGATTTACATTTGCATACGTCCTCCTTATTTTAAGATGGAAATCCAGGAATTAAAAAATACTGGTTTGAATCCAATATTGTGTAGCCCTGAAATGCAAGTGAATCAGGTGGAAGAATCTGTTTGAGGGGACAGCAGAGAATATTCAGAGACCAAGGAATCTCAGGGTTCCTGTATTTGAGTGTGTAAGTTACCTCTCCATGGAGGCCACTCTCACTTCTCTGTATATTGCTTTTTCTCTGTGACATGTGGCAGCTACTGGACAGCTCTTAGACTCAGGTCCCTTAGTTTTGAATTAGAAACAATGTTCATAGTAAGCACACCAGCAGTGTTTAATCTGCATGAGAAGCCAGCTCCAGGATGCCAGGGTATCTGCAACCAGTTTTACTGTTGGGGGTAGGGGCTTATGTGAATAAAGAGATTATGAGATAAGAGATGATTCTGTCTTGGTCTATCTTCCTTCTCACTTTTCCCTTGGTTTTCCAACTGTCATGTTTTCCCATGGCAGGACTTGTCTTCACACTGTATGGTAAGTTTTGGATGCTATCATAAATACCTTTAAAGACTCAAATAAGGGGAATTTGCTATCAAGTGTGAAGTCAAACACTTTGGGTCCATGTTAGGCTACTCTCGGACATTTCCATTGCATAGCTCACTCATGTGGGAGAAGATATCATGGGAAGAATTGGGTTATACTCCAAGCATTTTTTCTTGTCCCCACAGATCCTCATAGCAGAATGGCTCTTTTGTGACTGAATTCATTCTGGTGGGATTAACAGACCACCCAGGTCTCCAACTCCCTCTGTTTGTCCTTTTTCTAGCAATGTATATTATCACTGTGCTCAGAAACTTGGGCTTGATAACTCTGATTGGGCTGAGTTCCCACATTCACACCCCATGTACTTTTTCCTCTTTAACTTGTCCTTCATAGACCTCTGTTATTCTTCTGTTTTTACACCCAAAATGCTGATGAACTTCTTATCAAAGAAGAATATTATCTCCTACCAGGGTTGCATGACACAGCTCTACTTCTGCTTTTTTGCCATCGCTGAGTGCTACATGGTAACATCAATGGCCTATGATCACTATGTGGCCATCTATAATCCACTCTTATATAACATTGCCCTGTCCCCTAAAGTGCACTTAAATCTTATTTTTGGTCCATATTTGATGGCATTTTCTGGTGCTATGGCCTATACTGGATGCATGCTGAGACTGACCTTCTGTGATGCCAGCACCATGAACTATTATTTCTGTGACATCCTCCTTGTGCTCCAGCTCTTCTGCATGAGCACCTATGTCAATGAGCTGGTGGTCTACATTGTGGGTGGCATCAACATCTTCGTTCCCAGTCTCACTATTTTCATCTCTTATGGTTTCATTCTCTGCAGCATTCTCCACATGAATTCCACAGAGGGCAGGTCCAAAGCCTTCTGCACTTGCAGTTCCCACATAGCTACCCTTTCACTGTTCTTTGGGTCATGTTCATTTATGTGTCTTCAGCCATCTTCTGCCAGGTCTATGAATGAGGGAAAAATCTCGCCTGTCTTTTACACTAATGTGGTTCCTATAATGAATCCTTTAGTCTACAGCTTTAGAAATAATGATGTTAAACTTGCTATGAGCCAAACCCTGATTAGGAGAAATTTTGATCATAATCAGCACCTCCTGTGCTGGTAGTTTCAGGGCAAGTAGTTTCACTGTGTTAATTGGAATATATTTGATTGCGGTTATCTTATCCTATTTCTTTACTATCAGGTAAAGGAAATTTGAGACAACTCTCCCTAATTTTTTCCACTTTCTTTAGAGTAAATCTTTTTTTCCTCACCATTTGCATGCTTTTTTCCTCTTTCTTGCCTCTTTCCTATTTGAGAATAAAATTAATGAAGGAAATTATTATATCTGTTTTTTCATTATCAGTTTCAACTATTTTTTCTCATGGAATATGATGAATCATTCTTCAATGATTGATTAATATAACACTAATGCGACATTTTGTCATTGAGGGGGGTATACTCTGGTGTGCCTGTTGTAATGTGCAATTTAAAGCATGAATCAAACAATATTACATCACTCTTGTGTTTCCATCCTTCACTAAGCAGGAGTATGTCTCCATTAAATGCCAGTGTTTCAGATAGAAGTTTCCATAAATATTGTCAAGAATCATTCCTATTTGCTGAAGTAATACTATGCACTTTGCTTTGTTACCAAAGTGTTTTTTATTTTTATTTACACCTAAACATATACATAATAGATAGCCAATATGTATTTATTGCAGGGATAGTGAAATGAAACCCTGAGGGGTCAATCTTAGTATAAAGTCACAGCTTTCAATGAAAAAGTCTAGAGCAAATCTAGGTCCTGAATTCAACCCTATTACTCTTTATGGTATAACTTGCCTTTATTTTATTTTATTTTCATTCCAATAGTCATGACATAGGATAAAACACTTCTGTTTTGAAATTTGGCTATGCTTTTTCCAGGAGGATACTTGAATGCTCTCAATTTTGCTCTTTTTTTTTTTTAACCATAAAAACAGGTTGATGGTTCCTTTTGTGGGCAGGAAGAGTTTTGTAGGGTTAGTTTAGTATAAAAATGATAGTCTGGAATACAAAACTGATTTATCCTGCAAAATAAAATAAAATGAATTTGGAATGCTTGCTGGTGCTTGTACTTTAGAGAATATGAGGATGAATGATGTAATGGTTAGGTTCATGTGTCAGCTTACATGGGTGAGGTGCCCCGTTATTCGGTTGGGCAAGCACTGGCCTGATTATTGCTGTGAAGACATTTCATGGACTTAAATCATCAGTAAGTTGATTGCATCTATGGCTGATTGTATCTACAGTCAACTTAAGATGCAATCAGTTAATGACTTTAAAGGGAAAGGTGATGATTTCAGCAGTCATAAGTATTATCTTTTCTACTTCACCCAGCCAGCTTCTCCTGGGAAATTTCATCAGAAACCTTCATCGGCAATCCCAGCTTGCATCCTGTCCTATGGAATTTGGACTTTTGCATCCTCACAGTCACATTAGACTATTTTTATAAAATGTCATAGTATTTACGGGTATCTCCTCTTCTGTTTCCCCAGAGAACCCTAAATAATTTAGACAATAAAAGAGAACAGCAATTTGTCATTGGTCCAGTACCCAGAAAGACATGGTCAGTAATAGGTACCTGGGCTCAAATGGTCGATGAGGGTTTAGAAACTGCATTTCACCCTGAATTTTGTGTCTGGTGTAGTAACATGCTGTCATTGTCCTCCAGTGTCCGTAAAGCTGTGGGAAAGTTATAGTTTGCAATGACTCCATAGATAGTAGTGTTTTGGAGATTGAAGGAGGGAGCTCTGATCACATTTTTGGGTAATCAGGTAGAAGGAGGACTGCTAATTCAGGAGATAAAATTGTGAGTTGGAAACAAAACTAAATTTAGAATTTAGAACAGAAAGTGATGGGAAAATGAAACCTCTTGTCTATTCATGTCATCTCCCTTAGGGGAGATCCTAGAAATATCATGGAGATCATAGGACATCTCTGGGTAGGATGGTGGGTTGGTTATTTGATATTATGTAAAAGTTGAACCAATAGGGCTGGTGGACCCAGAAACAACAAATCATGCCTCTGTTTTGTTGGCTTCCATGTGTTTTCCTCAGGACCTTGTGTTAAGCGATGGTTTCTTACATTTTATACCAAAAGCACAAGCAACAAATGAAAAAAAAAAAGATAAATGATAACTCATCAAAATTAAAACTTGTATGCCTCAAAGGACTATCATGAAAGTAAAATGACACCTTATTCATTAGAAAATATTTGGTATATGTGCTTATGAAGCGAGCACAACATTGGAAAATACTTGGAAACTGCATATCTGATAAGGGCTTAATATCCAGAATATATAAAGAAATCTTTCAACTCAATAACAAAAAGACAAACAACCCAATTAAAAAGTAAGCAAAAGACTTGAATAAACATTTAAATGAAGATATACTAATGGCCCAAAAGCACCTGTAAAGATGCTCAACATCATTATCCATAAGGGAAATGCAAATCAAAACCACAATGAGATACCACTTCATACCCACTAGAATGGCTTCTATTAAAAAATGGAAAGTTACAAGTGTTGAAGAGGATGTAGAGAAATAGGAACACTCATTATTTGCTGGTGAGATTGTGAATTTGTGCAGTCACTGTAGAAGTTATTTTGGCAATTTCTAGAAAGTTAAGTATAGAATTATCATATGACCTGGTAATCCCACTCCTAGGTATATACCCAAAATGGTTCAAAGCCTGGAGACAAATATTTCCTTACCAAGGTACCTAGTGGCATTATTCACAATTTCCAAAAGGTGGAAGCAACCTGAGTGTCTATCAACTAATGAATGCATAAACAAAATGTTGTATATACACACAATGAAAATTTTTTTTAGCTCTAAAAAGGAATGATGTCCTTATCCATGAGATGACATGGATGAATCTTGAAGACATTATATTGAGTGAAATAAGCCAGACACCAAAGGATAAATATTATTGACCTCACTAATATGAAATAATTATATTATGCAAACTTGTAAAGTCAGAATTTAGACCATAGGTTATAAAGGGTTGGGATGTGGCAGGAAATAGAGTGTTATGGCTTAAAATGAACAGGTTCTCTTTGGGATGATGGAACAGTTTTGGTAATAGATGATGTTGATGGTAGTACAACACTGTGAACATAATTAACAGCACTGAATTTTATATTTGAATGTGGTTAAAAGGGCAAATTTTAGTGTGTGTGTGTGTGTGTGTGTGT
>JAQZBX010048019.1:0-20310 GCA_029593785.1 Cabassous unicinctus | reverse complement strand
GAGTGCATGACTCAGGTCTTTGCAGGCCATTTCTTTGGGTGCATGGAGATCTTTGTGCTCATTCTCATGGCCTTTGATCGTTATGTGGCCATTTGTAAGCCCCTGAGATACACAACCATCATGAGTCGTCTTGTCTGTGGAGCACTGGTGATTCTAGCTTGGGTGGGGTCTTGCATACATTCTTCAGCACAGTTTTTCTTGGCTTTGAGGTTGCCCTTCTGTGGTCCCAATGTGATAGATCACTATTTCTGTGACTTGCAGCCTTTGTTGAAACTTGCCTGCATGGACACTTACATCATAAATTTGCTAGTTGTGTCTAATAGTGGTGTTATATGCATGATGAGTTTCCTAATTTTGCTTCTCTCCTATGTAGTTATTTTATATTCTCTGAGAAACCATAGTGCAGAAGGAAGGCAAAAAGCTCTCTCGACCTGTGTATCTCATTTTATTGTGGTTATCATATTTTTTGTTCCATGTATATTCATATACACAAGGCCACCAACCACATTTCCAATGGACAAGATGGTCGCTGTGTTTTATACAATTGGGACACCCTTGCTTAACCCTCTGATCTATACATTGAGGAATGCAGAAGTGAAAAATGCCATGAAAAATTTATGGTGTAGGAAGTGAGAAATTCATTGGATAAATAATTTATGGGGAATCTAGTTTATTCTTCCTTAACATCTTAGTTTTTGTTATATGGATAGGAAAGTTAAAATACCCTTATCAGGAAATAGCAATCTTTGGATGCCTCATAACTGAACAAACTATGATGACTTTTAATTGAATTCTAACTACATTTGGCCATTGTCACATGGTAATTTAGCTTCTTGTTCAAATTTTTATTCAGAAAGAAATGTATTGTTTATCAAGAGAAACATGTGTGTATGTGAATATGTATGTGCCGACCAAATTCCCTTTCTTGATTTTATGCTTGTCCCTTATAGAATTTGTGAACATGAGCTAGTCTATAAGAGACTGTGTGCTTAAAGAATCAAGGTTGTTGCTTGTCATCCTGAGGAGTAGAGAGAATGATACTCGAAGATACTATTTTTTAAATTTGTGTCTGAGCCTGCTCAGTGGAGATCCTGTACGGATGGACCCTCAAACTTCAATAAAATTTGGAAATTTCAGTGCCAATCTAGACTTTGACTGAAAAGGCTTTTAAAATCCTGTGAATATTGATGGAGGGGCCTTACATTCAGATGCTAAGACAGTATCAGTTGTTCATCTGTCCTCCTGAGACTTGCACATTGTTCTTTACAATTGAGAAGGAGGAAGCAGTGAGAGGATATTTGGCAGCTGGAATAAGCAGAAGGGAGACTGAAGAACAATAATTGCTGAAGAAAAATGTTAAAGATAAGTAGTAATTTATTTCCACGTGGAGAGTAGAAGCCTTAACTTCCTTATGTTTAAAGACTCACTTTTATCTATGATCCTTCATTTCTTGCAGGAAGAAATGAAGTTTCAAGATAGTTATATATCATATACCTAGAGTAGCTTAGCTTCCTCTTCTGTCATGTTTGATTTGGTTATCAGGAATAATGAAATACATGTATTTTTATTCCTAAAAGGAATTCTAACTCAAAATTCTGATTTTTTTTTAAATTATCTTAGAATTGAAAATTCAGCTCTACTGTTTCTCAAACTTTGACTTTTTAGTTTTATATGAGACTGTTTTAAAACGTATATTTCCATGTTGAAATTAATCTAACCTATATGCATTACATGCACACACACACACTATCTCGTAAACACATAATCAAGTAATGACATGCTGTATCAGGACTGAGTTATTATTCCAATCACATTGGCACCAAAAAGTACTGCTATAAGTGACATTGAATAAGATGAACTTCATATGCAAATAAAGAATTTTAGTCAACTGAAGGCAAAATGTTAACATGTTGCACCAAAGGATTACCAATAATTCAGATACTGTGTAGAAAATTGATGATGTAATAAACATTTAACTCTTAAAGAGGACATTTGACAGAGCTGTCAGTACCATATTCACAACTGATATTTTTGCTTCATATCCCCCACAAATGAACACTCACAGTTTTCCTAATTTTATGTCTTATATTTCTGTTTTTAAAATATTTGACTTTAATCTCATAAGTAATATATTTAAATAAAATTGGTACTTATGTAAGAAAAACATAATCAAAACAAAACTTTAACTTTTATTTCCTAGTGCTCACTCATTCAATCCTAATATAGTACAAGTATAGTAGAAGTATAATGATATAGTAGTCTTTGACTGTCTCTGAGAAAACTAAGAAAACTTAATGAATTTTCTTGGGCCCCACTTTTTCATTTCACATCTACTGCATCTAGTCAAAATTTCTGTTTTAACATGTTGTTATATAAGAAAAGTTAAATCATAAATGTTTGCATCAACAGTAGATTTCAAGATTATTTTCATTTAAAATGTGATTATACATTACGCCAATTATAGAATCATTTGTTTGCACACATAAAAGATACGGTTTGGGGGAAAAAACTTTTAAAATTAAACCTTATCTCAAAACATGGAAAATTTCAAAGTGAATTATAATGGTGAGATCTGATAATGGAGCTTGGGTGGTGAGAAGCAAAGACTGACCTTTTGAAAGGGTAATGAGAAAAGAGAGAAGACATATTACCCTAGAAACATAGTACATGAGGGAAAGGAGGCTTGAAAATCAGTCTGCAATTAAGAAGGACTCTAGGGACCCCCCAAAATATACAAGACATCTATGATCAAATCGATTGTGATTTATATGGTGAGGGAAGCCATTTTCAGTTTGTCCAGGTCTGCATACATTGCTGAAGCTTTTTGCACAAAAGTGACCTACATTGTCCTTGAAAGAATCACCAGAAGATTGTCAACAAAAAATAGTGTTGCTTGGTGTTTAAGGAAGTATAGTACATGTCACTTCAAAAAACCACAATAACCATGTACCTAGGGGAATATTTGGGACCCAAAAGGAGAACCACTGTCCATAGAATAAATACTATAGGTGTGTCTCTCCACACCCCACTAGCCAGAGGGAGAGGATAAGACTGCAGGAGCAGAGCTATATTGTCAGTGTTTGAAGAAGTTGGACTGACCTAAGGAATTTCAGCTGCTCTTTAATTTCTTTCAGTAATGTTTTACCTTTTACTCTGTATAATTCTTTTACATCCTTGGTTAAATTATTCATAGATATTTTATTCTTTGCATTACTATTGTTAATGGAATTTTTTTCCTTGATTTCCTCTTCAGATTGTTCATTACTACAATATGGAAACAATACTGATTTTTGCAACTGATCTAAGAACCCAATTTACCAATTTGCTGAATCCATTTATTAGCTCTAGTAGCTTTGTGGTGGATTTTTCAGAGTTTTCAACATATAAGATCATATCATCTTCAAATAGTGATGTTTTATATATTCCTTTCTAATTTGGATGTTTTTGTATTTATTATTTTTTGCTAACTGCTCTAGCTAGAACTTCCAATACAATGTTCAATAACAGTAGTGACAGTGGGCATTCTTCTCTTATTCCTGATCTTAGAGGGAAGCTTTCAGTTTTTTACCATGGAGCATGATGTGAGCTGTGGGTTTTTCATGTGTGTTCTTTTTTATTTTATTTTTTAAAGATACTTAGATTACATAAATGTTAAACAAAAATTATAGGGATTTCCATATGTCCCACTCCCCACACCTCCCACACTCTCCCACATAAACAACATCCTTCATTAGTGTGGCACATTCATTGCTATCGATAAATGCATCCTGGGGTATTGCCACTGAGCATGGACCATAGTTCACATTGTAGTTTACACTCTCTTCCACACAATTCTATAGGTTATGGGAAGATATAAAATGGCCTATATCTGTTGTTACAATGTCATTCAGGATGATTCTCAAGTCTTGAAAAAGCCCACATATTATACCTGTTTTCCCTCTTCCTGCTTCCAGAGACTTCAGTGGCAACTGCCTCCACATCAGTGTTGTCATTTCTTCCATTGCTAGAATCACAATAAGTCTATAGTAGAATACAGTAAGTCCACTCTAGTCCGTAGTTCATTCCTCAATCCTGAGGATACTTGGATGGTGATGTCCACTCCACCTTTAATTGAGAGGAGGCTTCAATCCCATACAGCCAATGGGTGGGACTCTCTTGTTTCATTTGTAGGCTTTCTCAGTTCCTTGGTATAGTGGTTGTCAATTCTCACCTCCTTGCTTTTGTCCTGGGTGAGTCCAATGAACTGGAGAGTAGGTATTGCAACTCTGCTGAGGCTCAAGACCCAGCTGGCACATGGACAGCCTAAAGATTCAAGTCTCTGGATGTACCCCTACAAACTCCAGCACCAAGTATAGGTTCAAACAGAAGGGACAGATGAGCCATGTGTAAGGAAGCCATAACTGAATCCAACTCTGTTACTAACTCAAAAGTAGGGCCTACTGGCAAGGCCCCAAACTCCAGAACTATCTGCTCTGACCATAGGACCTGGGTGTCTCCAGAGCCCTCAGGAGACCTACTATTTGAGGTAATATCCACTTTGGCAGTCTATGAGATCCTGCGGAGATGTGCATAAGCGTTACCTCTGGGATGCCCCGCTGACTCACTTTGAAGTCTCTTAGCCATATAAACTCATTTGTCTTTACATTTCCCCCCTTTTATTCGATGGCTTTTTCCGGTTGTATTGCTAGTTGGTGCTTGGTAGTAATCCCTCAATGTCAGGGAGTCTCATCCCCAGGAGTCTTGGCCCACACCGAGAGGAAGGTAATGCATTTATATGCTGAGTTTGGCTTAGAGAAAGGCCACATTTGAGCAACAAGGAGGCTCTCAGGAGGCAATCTTAGGCATCCCACAGCACTAGGCTAAGTTTCAATTTCAAGAGCAAAGGCTCACAACCATAGTCATCAATATCAATGGCCCATCAATGGACCATCCTCATTCACCAGTCATTGCCCCTGCACTTGGGGGACAGTTGCTGCTACATTAGGGAATGTGACAGAGATCTCCAGGATGGGATTTCAATATTCTTTCAGTTATTGTGTGAATCTCCACCCACTGTGACAATGCCTATGAATATTTGAACACATTTATATAACTTATATGTATGTCCAGGTGAACTTCCTCCCATGTATCCCCCATCACAGACTCATTTATAAATTCTAGAAGCTTTCTGGTAGATTTCTCAGGGCTTTCTATGTATAGGGTCATGTCATCTGCAAATAGTGAAATTTTTACTTCTACCTTTTAATTTGGATGCCTTTTATATTTTTTTCTTGCCTCAGTGCTCGATCAAGTACTTCTACCTCAATGTTAAATAGGAGCAGTGATAGTGGGCATCCTTGTCTCCTTCCCAATTTTAGAAGGAAAGTTCTAGGATTTCACCATTGAATATGATGTTAGCTGTGGATTTTTCATATATACCCTATATCACGTTCATAAAGTTTCCTTCTATTCCTATCTTTTGCAGTGTTTTTATCAGTAAAGGGTGCTGTGTTTTGTCACACATTTTTTTTGTGTCTATATAGATGAGCATGTGATTTTTTTTTTTCTTTTATCTGTCTATGTGGTGGATTTCATGGATTGATTTTCTTATGTTGAACCATCCTTGCACACCTGGGATGAAACTTAATTGGTCATGGTGAATAATTTGTTTGGTGTGTTGTTGAATACAATTAGGAAGTATTTTGTTGAGGATTTTAGCATCTAGATTCATTAGAGAGATTGGTCTGTAATTTTCCTTTCTTGTGGCATCTATGTTTGGCTTTGGTATTAGGGTAATTTTGTCAACATAAATGAGTAATGTATGTTCCTTCTAATTCTATTTTTTGAAAGAGTTTAAGCAGGATTGGTGTTAGTTATTTCTGGAATGATTGGTAGAATTCAACTGTGAAGCTGTCTGGTCCTGGGCTCTTCTTAGTTGGAGGTTTTTGATGACTGATTCTATCTCTTTACTTGTGATTGGTTTTTTGATTTCATCAATTTCTTCTTTCATCAAAGTAGGCTGCTTGTGAGTTTCTAGGAATTTGTCCATTTCCTCTAAATTATCATTCTTATTGGTATATAATTTTTCAAAGTATCTTCTTATGATAGTCTTTATTTCTGTGGGGTCAATATCCTCTTCTTCTTTCTTACTTTGTGTATTTGCATCTTTTCTCTTTTTTTTCTTTGTTAGTCTAGCTAAGGGTTTGTCAATTTTATTGATCCTCTCAAAGAACTAGTATTTTTTCCCCCTAGGGCTTTCTTATTTTCTATTTCATTTAGTTCTGCTCTAATCTTATTTCCTTCTTTCTACTTCCTTTGGGGTTAGTTTGTTGTTCTTTTTCTAATTCCTCCAGGTGTGCAGTTAAGTTTTTCATTTTAGCTCTTGCTTCTTTTTTGACATATGCATTCAAGGCTATGAATTTCCCTTTCAGTACAGCTTTTCCTGCAACCCATAGGTTTTGATATGTTGTGTTGTCATTTTTATTTGTTTCAAGGTAGTTACGGATTTCTTTTGAGATTTCCTCCTTGACCTACTGTTTGTCTAAGACTGTGTTGTTTAACTTCCATATCCTTGTGTCTAATCTGGTTCTCTGGCCCTTACTGATTTCCAGCTTCATTCCATTTTGATCAGAGAATTACTTTGTATAATTTCAATCTTTCTCAATTCATTGAGCATTTTACTGTTGCCTAGCACGTGGTCTATCTTGGAGAATGATCCGTGTGCACTTGAGAAGAATGTATATCCTGCTGTATTTGGGTATAATGTTTTGTAAATGTCTATTAGATCCAGATCTTCTAATATATTACTCAAAGTCTTTGTTTCTTCATTGATTCTCTGTTGAGATTTTATGTCTATTGGTGATAACGGTGTATTAAAGCCCCCAATATAATTGCAGAAGCATCTATTTCTCCACTTAGTTTTTCCAGTGTTTGCCTCATGTATTTTGAGGCACCCCAGTTAGGTCCATAAATGTTTATGTTTGTTCTTTCTTGTTGAAAGATTACACCTTCCACTAATATATAGTGTCCATCTTTGTCTCTTACAACAGTTTTGCATTTAAAGTCTATTTTGTCTTATATTAGTATAGCTATTCTTGCCCTTTTTTGGTTTTGTTTGCTTATAAGATTTTTTTTCCAGCCATTCACTTTCAGTGTCCTTGTGACCCTGGGTCTAATTTGGATTTCTTTTAGACAGCATATAGATGGGTAATATTTCCTTATCCATTCTGCCAATCTGTGTCTCTTGACTGGTGAGTTTAATCCATTAACACTCAGTGTTATTACTCTCAAAGAATTACTCACATTTGCCATATTTTCTATGGGTTTATGTATGTTATATGTTGTTTTATTTCTCTTTTGTCTGTTTAGTTGTTCTTACACTCTCCTCCAACTCTCTCTCTCTCGTGTTTTTTCTTTTCAACCATGAGAACTCCCTTTAGTATTTCTTGTAGGGCAGGTTTCTTATTGGCATACTCTCTTAATTTCTGTTTATCTGTGAATATTTTGAAATCTCCATCATTTTTGAATGCCACTTTTCCTGGATAGAGAATTCTTGGCTGGAAGTTTTTTCTTATAGTACTTTAACTTTATCATACCACGGCCTTTTTGCCTCCATGGTTTCTGATGAGAAATCAGCACTTAATCTTAATGAGCTTAAAAAGAGACCCATCACCTTTTATGTGATGGATCTCTTTTCTCTTGCTGCTTTCAGTATTTGCTGTTTATTTTGAACATTGGACAGTTTGACACGTATATGTCTTGGAATAGGCCTGTTACAATTTATGCTGTTTGATGTGTGCTGCCCTTCCTGGACATGTACATTCATCTCCCTCAATAGGGTTGGGAAGTTTTCAGCCATTATTTCCTCAAAAACTCCTTCTGCCCCCTTTCCCTTCTCCTTCCCCTCTGGGATGCCCATAATGCATATGTTTGTGCATTTTGTGTTGTTGTTCAGATCCCTAAGTCCCTGCTGGATTTTTTCTATCTTTTTATCTACATGTTCTATCTGTTTGATTTCAGATATACTGTCTTCCACATCACTAATTCTTTCTTCTGTCTATTTAAATCTGCTGTTATGTGCTTCCAATGTCTTTTTGATTTCTTGGATTGTGCCATTCATCACCATCATATCCATTATCTTTTTATGTATGTTTACAGTTTCTTCATTATGTTCTCCCAGTGTCTTCTTAATATCCTTAATCTCTTCTTTCACTTCATTAATTTGGTCTATGATATTTGTTTGTATGGCTTTGATTAGTTGCTCAATGGTCTGCATCTCTTTCCGGTTTTTAGTTTGTTTTTTGGACTGGACCATATCTTCCTGTTTCTTAGTATGCTTTGTAATTTCTTGTTGCTATAGGTCATCTTTTTATCTTGATGGATTTATTCAGTTAATTAGCTTCACTCTCTACTGTAGGGTTTTATTTGATTGCTATTTTTTTGTGTGTTTTGTTTTCTCTTTGACACTTTCTTCCTCTTATTCTGTTTCCTTGCTGTTGACTATGTTTCCTTGAAGGAAAAAGATTAGGGCCAGAGAAAGCAAAAGAGGTAAGAAAAGAAAATGGATAATAGGAATAATAATATTAGAAGTTAGAAAAAGAACCTTATAAGATCTTGGAAAATGAATATTTAACTAATGTAAGCAGTGTAGAGTAATAGGAATAAAAAAAGTGGGGTACCAATAATGAAATGGGAAAGCAAATAGAGAAAAACATATAGAATGAATTAAAAGGTCAGACAGATGAGGAGGGAGGGAAAGAGAAAAGAAAAGTAAAAACAAAAGTTAATAAAAGCAAGAAAACAGGATAGATGAGATAGAAATAAAAACCAGAAAAATTGAAGACTTAACAAAGAGAAGTGGAATGTAAGAACAACAACAGAAAGTGAACGATAGAAAGATGAAGGAAGAAAAAGAGATAGCATTGGTAGAGAAAATTAGTATACACAGAAAAGGGGAAATCAAGGAAGAGGAAAGACAGCAAACAAGAAACAAATCAGCAGCATCTTGAGCAACTTATCTCTTTGTCCAGCTCCCTTCAGATCTCTGCCCTGAAGCCTCTTCCTCTGTGGGTTCTCAAAACAGCTCACTCAGGCAGGATCTTGAACCCACTCGTCCATTTTTTGCGAGATGGTGAGTGCCCACTTAAACTGAAGCCATCTTGCCACTTTGATCATACGTGTTCTTTATCATATGTTGGAAGTTTCCTTATATTCCTAGTATTTTATGTGTTCTTACAAGCTGGGGTGCTGGATTTTGTCAAAGAGCTTTTCTGGATCAATTGAGATGATCATGTGGCTTTTTCCCTTCATTCTATTAAGATGATATATTACATTAATTGATTTTCTAATGTTGAACCACACTTTCATATCTAATTCAATTCCCACTTGATCATGGCATTTAATTCTTTTAAAATGTTGTTGGATTATTTAAAAGATGCTTTCTATGTCTGAGAAAAAGAAACTGCATTTGGTCTTGTTCTTTTGTTTTTCTGTTCCTGTCCTTAATCAAAAAGCATGATTCTCAGGAAAATCAGGTTCCCAGTAAAAAACAAAAACAAAAACAAAGAACAACAACAACAAAAAACAAAGCAAAACAAAACAAAAAAACTCCTTGTAGTTTCTAATAGGAAAAAAGAAAAACCCCAACTTTTAGCACTATACTCTGCATTGCTTTGTTAAATAATTTTCTCTACCAAAAAACAAAAGGAGAAAAATCAAGAAAAAAACACACAAAGCTGGAATTTGACATTGTGCTTTCAGATGCTGTCTTTTTATTTTTGAGTGATAATGGTTTGATAATAATAAATAAATAATTTTTGTAATCCCATCAAGTAGTCTCTACATATCTCTGCTCTCTTGTTACTGTGTTACTGTTTAACTCTTTGACTTTAAAACCAAAATAAGTAACCATGCGTACTGTAACAAAGGTATTGGGCTTAGAGAGTTATTTGTTGTATATAGAAAAAAATTTAAATGTTGTTAGAAAGCTAACAAGTAACACCATTTTAAAATTTTCTTTCTTTTGTCCCCTCCCCGTTTCTTTCTTTTTTTCTTTTTTTGCCCACAAATAGTATTATAATAACTTGCTTACACAAAGAAGAGAAACTAAACAAGGGTAAACAGTTTAACAGTACAGAATTTGCCATCATTTTATTGCCTTCATTCTAACTCTTTCTGTCCTAAGACGCAAAAAAATGTCAGTGGCTTTTAACTGTTTACAAATAGAATGTGATTGTAAAATGTACAGATTGGTTGTGTTTGAATTATGAAACTTCTTAAGATATAATAAATCATGACTTTCTGGCTGTGCAACACTTTCCCTTTTTGTGAATTTATTTGTAGGCTCTTTTTTATAATGAAAGTTTTGAAGTTGCTATGTATGAGGGTTCTCATAGAGGAACTGATCAAAAATCTAAGCAAATATTTGAACATTTTATCTGAACTTATCTGCAAATTCACCCTGAAATAATGTGAGAACAATAGGAAATCATAGCTTGTTCCTTCCTACCCTCTTTGAGCATCTTTGGGATTTTTTTTTTTTAACTCTTCTGTGCCCTCATCTTCCCCACCATTTGTGCCCATCTAAAGCCTCAGCAAGAGCCCATTTGAAACATGAAGCTTAATGACTTGACAGTGTACCTCTGTCACAAGATAAGAAATGCCACAACATGGACTGGCCTTTACCACCCCTTTGTTCAGGACAAAACCTGTGTTTTTATTTGATGTATCAAATCATCATCCTCTAACTTGCCAGATGTACAGTAATATTGTTGGACAACTTTAATACAAGCAAACATTGTTCAATGTGTTCAATGTATATTGACTTCCATTTTGATTTTTCCAAAAACCAAAGGTCTTTTGAAAAACTGTCTAGGAATGTTTAGAACATTGAGCTAATTGAACTTTTGGGTTTTGAGCAGTATGTAATTGACTTCCTAACTGCATTAATTGTATTAAGTTTTTGACAGTTTATTGCACTTCTGTGGAAATAAAGTGTTTGACTTAAAAAAAAAAGTTTAAATGCTTTTGGATTGGTTTCCTTCTATTTTGTTGAGAATATTTGCATCTATGTTCATAAGGGATATTGGTCTGCAATTTTATTTTCTTCTGGTATCTTTACCTGAATTTGATATGAGAGTGATATTGGCCTCACAGAAAAGAGTTAGGAGGTGTTCCCTACTCTTCAATTTTTGGAAGACTTTGAGCAGAATTTTTGTTCATTCTTCTTTGAATATTTGGTAAAATTCACATGTGAAACCAGGCTTTTCTTTTTTGGAAGTTTTATCGAAGGTTTTTGATTACTAATTCATTCCCTTTTGCTATTGTTGGTTTGTTGAAATCTTCTATTATTTCTTGAGTTAGTGCAAGTAGTTTGTTTCTAGGAATTTGTTAATTTCTATAGGTTATCTAATTAGTTGGCATGCAGTTTTTCATAATATCCCTTTAGAAAATGGGTTCTTAACCTTTTTGTTCCAGAGACCCCTTTTGCCAGTCAGATGAAAACCACAGATCCCTTACAAAGTCCACACTGTACTGTGTATTTAATAAATATGTCACACTCGCACCAATGCATCCCCACAAGAAAAATGTTTTTTTAAATTTAAATTCAAGCTCATTGACCCCTTGTTAAGAATCCCTGCTTTAGAGTCTTTTCTTTTTATTTCTGTGAGATGAGCAATAATGTCTCCCCTGATTTCTGAACTTAGTTATTTGCACTCTCTCTCTTTTTCTTTTTATCAACTAGGTAAGCTAGGTAAAGTTTTGCTAATTTTATTGATGCTTTCAAAGAACCAACTTTCTTTTTCATTGATTTTCTCATTTGTATATTTTTCTTTTTTCTCTTTTATTTATTCATCCCCACTATAATCTCTGTTATTTCCTTCCTTTTGTTTGCTATGGGTTTAATTTGTTGTTCTTTTCCTGGATAATCCAGATATGAATTTAGGACTCTGATTAGAAAACTTTCTTCTTTTTAAATGTAAACATTAAGAGTTATAAATTTCTCTCAAATCACTGCCTTTGATGCATCCCATAAGTTTTGGTATGTTATATTTTCATTTTTCTTTGCTCAAATATTTCTTAATTTCCCTTGTGATTTCTTTTTTGGCTCTTTCATAGTGTGTTGTTTGATTAGCTCATTTTTGCAAATTTTCCAGTTCTCCCTTTCTTTTTTAGTTTTAATTTCATTCTATTGTGGTCAGAGAAGATTTGTTGTGTGATTTCAATATTTTAAAGCTTATAGAGATTTGTTTTGTGACTTAACACATGGTCTATCCTATATAATGTTTCATGTTCACTCAAGAAAAATGTATTCTGCTGCTGTTGAACTGTTCTATATGTGTCTATTAGGTCTAGTTAGTTAATGTTATCATTAAAGTTTTCTATTTCCTTATTGATATTCTGTCTAGATGGTCTATCTATTTTAAAATTGTGAATGAAAATCTACTACTGTTAATGTAGAATGTCTATTTGTCTTCAAACTTGTCAATAATTACTTTGTTTTGGGGCTTTACAATCAGATGTCTATATATTTATAATTCTAATGTCTTCTTGTTGAATTGACACCTTTTCCATGCATAGTGACCATCTTTGCCCCTCATAAAAGTTTTTGACTTAAAGTCTCTTTTATCTGATATTAGCATAGCTACCACAGCTCTCTTTTATTTCCTATTTCTTTGACATATTTTTTCACCTTCAACTTACTGTGTCTTTGAATCTAAGACGAGTCTCTTGTAAAGAGAATATATTTGGCTCATACTTTTTATCCATTCTTCCCATTTCTTTATTTTGACTTCAGAATTTAATTCTATATATATTTAAAATAGCTAACTTTAAAGCAGGGCTTTCTTTTATCATTCTTTTATCTTTTCTGTCCCTCAATTTTTCCATAAATGCCTATGTTCATATTTATTTGATTTTTTTGTATTTTGACATGTAAGTCACTTCTTATTTATAAAGAGGCTAATAACTGGGTCTTCAATGCAATCTATCAACCCCAGTTTCTCACTACATGAGAGATATTTTTTTTCTTTTTGTATATTTTAATTAATTCAATCTTCAATAATATGCACACATACTACTTCACATTCTATATATTTTTTTCATCCTGGTCCCACTTCCTGGAATGTCTTACACTTTGGCAAACTTAGAAACAAATTCCTCATGTTTTCAGAATGAACTTAGTTGTCATCTTTTCTTGGAGGCTTTCTGCTTACCCAAATGCTGAGCCAAGTGCATTTCAGATGCACTCCCTTAGTAGCTATAAATTCCTTCATCACTATATGTATGCATTATATTGAAATTAATTAATTTGTGTGCCTCTTCTTTTGGTTTTACTTTTCTTGTCCCAAGGTATTTTGGTATAGAGGAACTTAAGAACCCAGAGCCAGAATGTGTGTATTTGGAATTGGATTTAGCAATCTACAAATTATGTGATTTTGAAGGTAAATCTCTGTGTGCCTCAGTTGGTTCATCAATAAAATAAAATTACATTTCTTGTCCCAAGGGATTTTGGTATAGAGGAACTTAAGAGCCCAGAGCCAGAATGTGTGTATTTGGAATTGGACTTAGCAATCTACAAATTATGTGATTTTGAAAGTATTTAATTGCTGTGTGCCTCAGTTGGTTCATCAGTAAAATTAGGGTAGAAGTGGTAAAGCTATTGGTTTATGATGTGCATCAAATAGATTAATATTTATAAAATTCTTAGAAAAATATCTAGGATATGGTAAGTGCTCAGTAGATGTTAGTCACTATTCTCATGAATATGCCCATAAGTTACAACAGTCTCTGTCACAATAAGCATAATCAGTAATGTTTAAATAAACTGAAACATTTTAAAAACTTTGATGATCTTTATAAATGTTAAAAAAACAGTCATCATCTTTAAAACAATGAAGGTAATGTGAATTATAGAATAAATGTATTGGTTTCTATAAAAATATTTTCTTGAAATTTTGTTTGGGATTTAACTCAATTTTATCACTCAATTTGGAAAAAAAATTAAAACTTTAAAATGTTGTATTTTAGTATCATAAATTTTTATATCTCACTTTATTCAGTTATTCCTGTTTGTCTTTTGGGATGTTTAGTATTCATCATAAATATTTTACACATTTTTGTTATGTTCTTTGTATTTTTATTACTATTGTGAAGTGGACTTATTTTATTTTCCAATTGTTTATTGCAATTCTATTTTTAAGTATTATTATGATGATTTTTTACTAAATTTCTAATGAACTCTAAAATTTGTCAATTGATTGTCTTTTGTTTTCCTAAGTAGATAAGCATATCAGTAAATAATTGATCATGTTGCTTCATTTAAAAATTTCATTTTTCTCTTTAATGTTATTTCATTGATTAATACAGAGTTTCCAAAGTCATAGCTTATGCACTAAATTCAACTGAACGTGTTTTTCATTCAAAGATTGTTGCTTAACATAGGGTTTTAAAGAATCCTAATTAATCTTTGTCTTAATTTGTTAAAAGGTTCCAATGCAAAATACCAGAAGTAGGTTAATTTTTATAATGGGAATTTCACAATGAGGCTATGAAAGTGTCCAAATCAAGGCATTAGCTACAGACCCTTTCTCACCTAGCTCCAACTGTGGGCAACCAGGCACATGGAGGTGTCATCTAAAGTTGCCTTCTTGCAGAGCTACAGCTGTGGGTGACCAGGCCCACGTCAGGATACAATCCTGTACGCTCCTCTCCCCTATCTCCTCTGGACCTTGTCTCTTCAGTCTTAAGCTGCTCTGTGGGCCTAGTCTCTCAGACACCCTTTCAGAGTCCCGGGGTTCTCCTGATTCCAGGCAGCCTTCTTTGAGTGACTTTGCCCCCTTTTCCTGTGTGTCTCTGCTTTCAGTACATTTATAAAGGAATCCTGCAAGAGGGCCAAGACCCACTCAGAGTCATGCAATCCAATCAAATGCGCTCAACTGAAGTGATCCAATCAAAAGTGTCCCACATCCACAGGAATGGATTAGATTGACATGATTTTCTGGGATCCACCCAGCTCCAAACTGGCACAGCTATCAATAAATTCAAATAAAAATTCAAATAAAATTCACATGAAAATATGGATGCCTGTCTTCTCTTCAAAATCTTCTTGTGAGGTAAATTTGGACATACATTTTCATAAGACAATAACAGATAAAGCTGAGTAGTGGCAGATGCTTATGGAGAGCAGTTTGTTCCCTTTCCAGAGGTCATATTCCCACTACCCCTTAAATGTCTTCACTCATTTGTTTTATCTGCCTAGCCTCTGTATGTATTTGAGGTTGAGAAAATAGCAATAGGATACTTGGTTCGATATATAATAATAGCAGTTATAGAAGGTGCCCTTTTTCATGTCCCTGAATTTAGTGGTTCTTTAACAGCTATTTGACATTTTCTGTTTCTGTAAGATAACTGTTTTAGTTTCCCAGATGCTAAAGCAAATACCATACAATGGATTGGCTTAACAGCAGGAATTTTTGGCTCAGTTTCAGAGGCCAGAAGGCCTGCTACTTCCTTCTGACAGGCAAACAATCTTTGGTGTTCCTTGGCTTTTCCATCACGTGACAATAAGCATGGTGGCATCTTCTTTCTTTTCCATGTTTGTTGACTTACATCTTCTGGATGATTCCTGTAGTTTCTCTGTCTGTGCCCAATTTCCTTTGCTTATAAGAACTTTAATCATGTTGGTTTAATGCCCACCCTCATGCAGTTGGAGCACACCTTAACTTCTTCAAAGGTCCTATTTAAAAGTGGCTTCACACCCACAGGCCAGGGAGATATTATTCAATCCCTAACAATAACCTTTTATCAAGTTAAATGATTTCAATTTTATTTTCAATTTATCTGAATTGTAATTCAAATAAAATTTTATCAAATTCCATTTTGTCATCTTGGAATATTATATATACATATATATGTATATATTGCAATATTACTAACAATTTATTAACAGAAAATTCTGGTAACAGAAATCAGTAACCAAAGGTTGTACCATAACTCAAAATGTAGGGAATGGATGTGGCTCAAGTTGTTGAGTGCCTGCTTCCCACATGGGAGGTCCCAAGTTTGGTCTCTGGTGCCTCCTAAAACAACAAACAACAAGTAAACAAACAAACAAAACAAATCTTGGTTGCTGATGTGGCTCAGTGGTTGAGCGCAGGCTTCCCACATACAAGGTTGGGAGTTCAATCCCCAGCCCTGGTACCTAAAAAAAAGAAAAAAAGAAAAAAAATCAAAGGATATAAAAATTTCCAGACCTTACCTGCTAAAATGTATTTAATGAAAAAGGCAGTTACCTCATTCAATGTGAACTAATTTTAGCCACTTCCAGGAAAGGTGTAATTAACTGGTAGGTGATCCCAAATTATAGGATAACAATCAGAAAAACTCTCAGCTGTATAATAGGAAACATAAAACTAACTCTGCATTATATTTTTTTCATTGATTGACCATGGTCAAGTAATTAAATCTAACACATTAAACATATTTAAAGTTAAGGGCCTCACTCTAAGATCCCTCCCAGGATTTACATTATGTGATTATTATGAAATAAACATCAACCTAACACTTTTGTAAAGATCTAGCTAATCACATTATTATGGTATTTTCTACTGTGTTGAGGATAAATGTGGAAAATTTTTAAAAATTTACAGTTAACATGAGTACTTTACTCTGAAATATTTTAAGAATATATGGTGGAGTTTATTCTATAATTGAAAGCTAAAGAAAATATACAAGGTTCTCACAGCATACTACACCTTTATACCACAAAAGTTAAAGTCCATCTCAGGCATTGAAAGAATTTTTTACTTTGAGTGATTTTGAAAAGATAGTAACAAAATCTATGCTCTTTGGGGCTGCACGGAGCCAGGACTTAGATATATCAGCTCTACATGATTTGACCCAATCTTGCCACTCTACCCCAATGATTATTTTCCATCCACTCTGATCTTTAATAATTCCTTGAAAATAGCATGGCAGTTACTGCAGAATTTTCTTGTGTATTTTCTGTCTAGAATATGCATCATATCAAGGCTTCCTTCTGATCATATTGGTCAATTATTATTGTCATTATTATTACTCTTATTGGTTAATACATTTGGTCATTTTTCATGAGGAAATCTCAACAAAATTCAATTCAGCTTGAAATGTTACCTGTTATGGAATTCTATAATCATTCAACAGAAACCTACTAGGTTCCAAGCATAAATAACACAAAAATCTTTCCCTCACAGACTTTCACTCTAGAGAGGAAGACATAAAGCAGCCAAAGTCAACTCAGGCAGAGAAATGAGGAGACACAAAGGCACTGAGGTGAGAAAGGACTTGGCTAGGTCTTAGGACAGGTGAAATAAAAACATGGCTGGGGCATAGTGAAAGAGGGGTTGAAGAGCTTAAGATGTGGTTGGAGAGGTAGAGGTAGTAATCAGATTAATGAGGGAAATACAAGACAAAGCAAGAAGTTACTAAAGGCAATGGGGAGCCAAGGAAGGGTACAAAGCAGGAGAGTATTATAATCCCTCAATTGTAAATAACTTAAATAATAAATCAGATTGAAATTTTCAAAAGATCACCCTGGCTGCTAGCAGAGAACGGACAGTTTTACTTCTCCCACATTTCTGACAAAATAAATTATCTTTATGGGGAAAACTTGAGAGTTACTTACCAAACAAAGCCTCTTGTTTCATCCAAAGTTTCCTCATGGCATTTTTCACCTCTGCATTCCTCAGAGTGTAGATTAAGGGATTTAACATGGGTTCTACAATGGTGAAGATAATCACCATTGCCTTGTCTATGGGGTAAGTGGCCACAGGCCTCATGTACAAGAAGATACATGGCACAAAGAACAAGACAACCACCATGAGGTGGGAGCCACAGGTGGAGAGGGCTTTGCGCCTTCCTTCAGAGCTGCAAGACCTCAGGGAACAGAGAATGACCACGTAGGACGCAATAAGCACAGAGAAGATGGTCACACACATCACCCCACTGTTGAGGATAACAAGGAGGCCCAAGATGTGGGTGTCCATGCAGGCCAGTTTCAACAATGGAAACAAATCACATATGAAGTGATCAATGACATTCGGGCCACAGAAGGGTATTTGGTACATAAACAGGAGCTGTATCATTGCATGCATAGTTCCCCCCACCCAGGCTGCACCCAGCAGCAGGCAGCACATCTGAGGACTCATGATGGTCTGGTAGTGCAGGGGCTTACATATGGCCACGTAGCGGTCATAGGCCATAACAATGAGAAGGATGATCCCTACACTACCAAAGAAATGCTCTGCAAAGAGCTGGGTCATGCAACCTTCCAGGGAGATGGTAGTGCTCTGAAAGAGGGAGTCCACAATCATCTTGGGGGCAATGACAGAAGAGTAGGTGACATCCATGAGGGAAAAACAAGTTAGGAAAAAATACATAGGTGATCTCAGACTCCGACTTGTGATCATAGTTACCACAATGAGCAGGTTTCCCGTCACTGTGGCCACATACATGATTAGAAACACAGCAGAGAATATTTTCCGCAGCTCTGGATTCTTTGTAATACCCAAAAGAATAAATTCTGTCACATTGTTTTGATTTCCCATTTACCAAGTACTAATATGAGCTCCAGACGAGAGTTGGAAAACCTTTAAAAAAGCAACATATACTTTACAATTAGTGATTATTTGGCTTAATTTACTTCCAGAAACTCAGTAAAAGCATTTTTAAAAATTTTTATTCATTCATTTATTCATTCACTCATTCATTCACTATCCAAGTCTAGCTTTTAGTATGTGCTAGGGAGCTTAAAAGACAGATAATTCATTAATGCAAGGTTTCCACCATATACGTTCCCCTCTTTTTTCTCCTTCTTCTCCCTTTACAAATGTTATTATTATTAGGTAACTATTATTGAGTATCTGCCTTGTTCCAGGCACTAGACTAACCCTATAATTAGCTCTATTTTACAGATGAGGGGACTAAGTCTTAGAACATTTAATAAACTTAACAAAGTTGCTCAGCTGGTGAGTGGTGAAGCAAGAATGTGGACTATTATTTCTGACTCCAACCAGTGCCCCTAAATATTAAAATTGCTTCTCTAGAAATTATGTTGTACGTTTACTATGTACCAAACACTGTGCTAAGAATGATACAATCATTATCCCATTTTTTCTTCAAAATGGGATAATGGGTGAACTCTATTCTTCCTGTGCTCTTTTTCAAACAATATCATAATTCTTTTGTAACCTTGTAATTTTTTGTAATTTAAATATTAAATGGTCAAAATACACCAGAAGCTAATGATTACATATTTCCTGGCTAATATATTTCTCTATGATAAGGATTACCAATCATCATGCTCCAGCAATGACCCAGATCTACAATATAACTAATTCTATCCCTCTTCATGAACCTGAATCAGCCCAAGTCATTGCTTTCAGTACCCACTGTTCACTAAATGGAACATAGTATTCCGGAGCATAAAAATTATGACAATTAGACAATTAGCTTTTAAGTTCACTAACTATGTTGCTGGGCACTCAAGTTTACATATATTATCTCATTTAATACTCATGATCCCTTATAAGATAGGAACCATTACTACTTCCATTTTAAAGAGAAAACTGAGGCCTCGAGAAATTAAACACCCCATCTAATATTATATACCTAATATGCTGTGACACTGGTACATCGATCATGCAGCTCAAATTCTTAACTGCTATAATCTACAGCTGGAGAGAAGACCAGATTTTGTGGTGTTTCAGGGGAGTTGCCACTGCAACCAGGAAGAGAAGCTACAATGAGAACCTGGCTTAAAATGCTGGTGGCTTTTCAGCAGACGCTGGGCTGCCACACGGTAAGAAATTTGCAGAGTATAGCTTCCAACTGATATTTGGATTATACCACTTTGTGAAGACAAAGTGCTTTTGACCAGCCCCAACCCTCAGCCTCACACAAAGTGGAGAAGGACCAGAGAAGACTATGGAAGTGCCATTACATTCATATGACTTAATCCCACCCTCCTCCATGCTAGTCCCAAAACTGAGTTGTTTTTTGAAAAGGGCTTGTGACGTATAGGGAACACAGGCTCGGGAGTCAGCAAATGAGAACTGACTTTTTTCCCAGATTGTGTCACTCACTTAGTCTGTTATTTGGGCCTGTTACTGGCATCTCTGAGCCTCAGTTTCCTCATCTGCAGAGAGAGATTGGGTCACTAGATGAGTAGCAACATCAGGGACTCAGCCCTCTTCAAACACAAACACTTAGATTTTATTTGCATCAGTTGTTTATGCCTCTGGGTATGATTTCCTTAGGGGTGGTTCATTTCCTGTTAGAAAAGTTAGAAAAAAA
>JAQZBX010048018.1:0-20315 GCA_029593785.1 Cabassous unicinctus | reverse complement strand
GTTTTTTTTTTGTTTTTTTTTTGGCAAGAGTACTTCATTGGTGGTATTATGTACATCTATAATAGCCTTATTTGTGAAATTAATGACCATTGATACTTATTTCCCCAAACATTTTTTTGTCAGGTGTTACAAAATGATGGTCTTCTAATTCTATCATTCCTTCTGCAATTATTAGCTGGAATACTTCTATAAAGGGAAATGAAGTATTTGGTTACCTGGAACTATTTGGCATCTCATAAACTATTTGATTACCTGGAAATACAGTCAATATAAGAAAGAGACAATAGATCTTTGATTATTTCCCTTCACATACTAGTTTTCAAAATAATGAGATTGCTTCCCTGGCAAAGATAAGCAACAATGCAAGACTTGACACAGTCAGATTCTTGCTGGCAAACTGAATTGTCACTTGAGTCAATTACCAGTTACATTATACTAATATGCTCTTGATTTTTGTTTTCTATTTTAATGAAAATAAAAGACAACTTTTAACCAATTGCAGAACTATTAATATTGTGGCTTACATTTCTTAATTTACTAGGTACCAGACACTCAAGTGTCTCCAGGAGTCTGGCATGAAGCATACAAGAGTGAAGTGGTCTAGGTGAGGGGGGCAGTTACTCAGCTCTGGCTACCACCTCCTGTAGGAAGGTAGGTGTTAGCAGGGAGAGTATGGCCAGATCTTCAAGAGAAACTGGTAACCTGCATTTTTGTATGTTCTCCTGACCTTTAAAGGGTGTCAAATAATGGAAAATTTTAAACATTTTTCATTGCACAGGCCAAACAAAACACATCTGCTAATGTATCCTGTCTATGACCCACCAGCACATTATTTCTCTACAGGTGATGTAAAGCCCTGTTGTCATTGATGGTCAAGTCTATTGTTTGCTGTTTTTTGCTGTAGGAGATTGAGAGGGCATGTGCTTCCCTCCTTATGCCCCAGTCTCCCCACCAACTCTAGATTGTTTCCAATACCTTACAAAGAGCTAATCTGGCCCTAGTGCTTTACTTTATTGACTGGAAGAGGAGAAGTATTGTAGTTTGCTAGGCTGCCTCAAGTAAATAACATGAAAAGGGTTGGCTTAAACAATGAGAATGTATTAGCTTACAGTTTTGAGGTCATGAAAATGTCCAAGTCAAGGCATCATCAAGGTGATGCTTTCTTCCCAAAGACTAGCTGCCAGTGATCCCTTTCCTCTGCCACATAGCAAGGCACATGGCCATGTCTCCTGGTCTCTTCTGTTCTGGGTTCTGTTTCAACTTCTTGCTTCCTGTGGCTTTTTCCTTCTCTGTTTGCATTTCATTCTTCTATAAAGGACTCCTGTAATAGGATTAAGACCCACCCTGGGCCACACCTTAACTGAAGTAGCCTCACCAAAAGATCCTACTTACAATGGGTTCACATCCACAGGAATGGATTAGATTTAAGAATATGTTTTTCTGGGGTACATACAGCTTCAACCCCCCACAAGAAGTATCTTGCCTAAAGTCAATGGGCTTTTTGGATTAGTTACTTGATCCAGCTCTGAAGCCTGTGCTGTGTGCCTTTCACTGTGTGCTACTGCCTCTTATTAGCAAAGGAATAGTTGTGCTACTAAACACCTCCTACTAGAAATATCTACTTTCCCAGACCTGGGCCTCTCAAGGTCTGACTTGTCCTATTGTTTGGAAGCAGAGAAGGAAGAAGGGGACTAACATTGAGCTAGAACTTGCAATGTTCTAGATGCATTGTATTTTTTACCTTAAATAACCATTACACAACTCTCCAAGATGTAGGTGTGGTTATCTTTTTTAACAGATGAAAAAACTGAGGCTGAGAGATGTAAGTAACTTCCTCTGTACTACACAGCTGCTAGGTGACAGACACAGGTCTGTGTGACCTTCAAGCCTATGTCCTTCCCATAATTCCATATTGCCTCCTATTTCCAAGCTCCCAATGACACCCAATGCCATTTTCTTAATTGCTACCACACCATAGCCTAAGCCAGATGGCTTAGGTAGCTGGTGCTGCTTTCCTAGAGGACAGCCAGGACTAGAAACAGCATGTTTCCTGGAGGATCTCCCCACTCCCCTCCCCTAGTCATCTCTACTTCTCTCTTTCCTCCTATTCAAATCGCTTTTCTAGACTTCGTTGAATAGCCAAGACAAATTCACTGTATAAATTAGGGTCCCGGCAGGAAATAGATAAAATATTCAAATGGAGTAATTGAGAATTTTAAGAGAAGAAAATTACATAGGTATGGGCAGTATTAAGAGAAACAAACAAATGGAGGTGAACCACTCCAGGGTTAGCAAAGGCAGGGAGCAGTCACTGCTGCCAGAGCACTAGCTGTGGCCTTGGAAGGAGATACCACCACTGCCAGTCTACCGCCTGGCAGAGAGGGAGCCAGGAGAAAAAACTCCCTGATGTCTCCCCCTTCCACCTTCTGGTCTCCTGCCAGCGCCTTCCATTGGTCAATCCTATTTGGAATCTGAGTTGATACAGTCCAAAGGCCTGCCCAGGGGAGGGAGAAGTTAGGAGATGAAATGGGAAGGGCAAAGAATATAGAATAGTCTCCTAGCTTAGCCATAGGCTGCTGCTGAGTAAGAAGACAGGAACCCTGTGCTGAAGGGCACCTCTGTTAGAAAAGATCAGAATGGCTCCCTCTTGTTCCCAGCTTCACTTCTGTTCCCCTGGCTGGAGTCCCAGCCAGCTTGCATCCAGACACACCTTCAGCTCTGTACTGGCAGACATGATAGCCTCCACCATCTGGGTCAGGCAACTGGGTTTTTCAAGTTCATACTATAGTACCCTGAGTAGAAAAGCTGTATTCTTTCCCAAGCAAAACTTTACTGTTAATATCTGTACTTTTCCACCCCTACGGTGGCCTGACCTGTGTTTTTGTTTTACTCTCTTGCTTTCTCTAGCCCTGCTCTTTCTCTTAACCCCCTAGGAATATTTCTCCCCCAAACCCTCTGTTTCCAGGCCCAGAGTGCCAGCAACTCAAGTTATTTTGATTTTATGAATATGCATAAACAAAACCCAAGATATCTTTTGAGAGAAATTGCAAATTTGATCTGCAGGATATGGGTTGCTATTTCTGCCAATGGATATAAGCCTTGCTAAATTATACCAAGGGCAAATTAATCTCGTTCTCTCAGAAAGCAGTTTGCTTTTTGGGGGAGCAGAATTACTTTACAGTGTGCTATTGGTTTTGTTATTTGCAAAAATGTTTTTCCATTTTCTGAACAACCAGAAAAAGTTGGGTTTTGCTTTCCTCCAAAATACCTAGAGATGCTGATGTACAACCTATTTCATACAACATATATAGGTTAAATACTTTGCTTCTGAAATCCTACTTTTTCTCTCTGACCACATCAGAACTAGCAGTTTGCTAGTTACAATTTGACACTTTTTGGATTCCTGATAGCATTTTTTTTTCTCATACTGGCTTGAAATTGTACAACAACACACAAAAGAATACGTAGTTTGTTTCTCCTCATCTGCAAGATGCAACATAGTAAAGGTAGGAGCAAATGAAAAAAAGACCAAGAGTGGAGGGCTAGAATCTTAGCTCTGCTATCACTACAAAAATTTAAAGCTTATGCCAGTTGAACTTTCTGGCAATTGACTAAGTTTTATCAATGCTAAGTTATTTATGTGGCTGCTATGTATGCTTTCCATTAGAACCCTTCCTATTAGCAGGAGGAACATCCTTAACTGCAACTTTACTTTGCTCTCTTTTCTTGGTGTGAGAAGTAGAATGCACAGAGGTTAAGAGCACAGGCTCTGGAGTCAGCTACAGACAGGGCTGTGTCTTGGTTCTGCCACTAACTAGCATGCTTTCCATGTGAAGTTCTTAACCTTACCTGTTCTCAGATTCTTCACCTGTAAAATAAGGAAAATAATAGTTCCACTGCATAGGAAGACTGTGATTATTAAATCAACCGATGCATGTAACACATTTAGTAGTATGCCTGGAATACAGTAAGTGCTCAATAAGGGTTAGCTATTACTAACTTCATTTAGCTCTGAATACAGTGCACTTGGGAAGAGCAACCTATAGACTTATTCCCCTCCATATAAACTTTGTTAAAAAAATTGATAGAAATTGCCAATAAACTTGTGTTTTTAGTATTCTCTGCCTCAATGACTTGGTTTTGCATCATTCATTGAATTCTCTAGGTCTTCTTTTAGTGAATACTGCATTCTAAAATGCTCTTTCCTTTCCTTTTTAAAAGCCACCCATATGTTGAAGTTCTAACACATTTGACTGATGGCTGAAGCCTCCTGAGTCCTCTCCATCCAAAAGAGTCAAGGACCCATATTCTTTTGTGCATCAGCACGTTTCATCTTATCTCGTTCTAATACTATCCCAACATTGTTATTCTATATGCATTTAAAATATGTTTGGCTTACTTTTAACCTTAAGTTATATGTTCTCCTTTTATCTTTGTGTTCATCTCACATTTCTCTGCTCTCTTGTCCCTAACTACATTCTAATCACTTTTCTGTGTTGTCTGACACAGTTTCTACAGAAGCCGAATGTTAATTCTAATCTTAATTGCTAAATGTACTACGTAGGTTTTAGTGAGATTATTGGTGATAGGCTTTTTCTTTTTAATTTCTATCGGTGCACTGAAAATATCCTTTAAAAATGAATTAAAATTCAAAAATTTCTTAACTTAAAAAAACGTTAAAATATAAAGTATTTTCAAAAGAATGCTTTATTTATAAAACATGTGTTAGGTATAAAGGATAATAATACAATGAATACTGGTGAACCTGCCACTCAGTTTATGGGGAAAAAATTATCTCTTCTTTGAAACTCTCCTAACTGTCCATCCCTGAAACCATCCCTTTCTCTCCCTTTCAGAGTTATTACTCTCTACTGAATTTATCTTTCAATTTTGCTTGCATTCCAATGAATATGAATATATAATAATTTATTTTTTCATTTTACTATTGATAGACATTTGAGTTCTTTCCATTTTTTAAAACTATACTTTTGAGAAAATTGTTGATTTACATGCAGTTTTAAGAAATAATACAGAGAGATCCTATGTAATCCCAGTTTCGCCAAGAGTAATATCTTTTAAAACTACAACAAAATATCATAACCAGGATTATTGACAGTGGTAGTAAAGACACAGAACATTTTCATCACCACGGGATCCTTCATGTCACCCTTTAAGATCCAAACCACTTCCTTCCAGCCTCCACCCTCCAGACCAGGCCTTAACCCCTGGCAACCAGTAATCTGTTTTCCATTTCTAAAATTTTGACATTTCAAAAATGTTATGTAAATGAAATCATACAGTACATAGCCTTTGGGAATTGGTTTTATTTCACTTAGCATAATTTTCTGGAGATTCATCCATAGTTTGTTTATTTTTATTGCTGACTGTATTCCATGATAAGGATGTAGCATGTTATTTTATCTGTTGAAGGACATCTGAGTTGTTTCTAATTTGAGGTTATTATGAACAAAGTTGCTATAAACATTTGGGTCCAGATTTTGGTGAACACGTAGATCTTCATTTCTTTGGGATAAATGCCCAGGAGTGTAATTGTTGGGTTGTATGGTAGATGCATTTTTCATTATCTAAACTGCTAAACATTTTTCTAGAGTGGTTATACCATTTTAAATTCCTACTAGCAATATGTGATCCAGTTTCTCTCCATCCTCATCAGGTGTTTGTTGGTGTTGTCACTATTTTTTAAGTTAGCCATTCTGATAGTTAGACAGTGGTATCACATGGTGGTTTTACTTTGCATTTCCCGAATGGCTGAATGTGGTGAACATCTTTTCATGTGCTTATTTGCCATTTATATATCATTGGTGAAATGTCTGTTTATATCTTTTGCTCATGTTCTATTTTGATTGTTTGTTTTTTTAATGTTGAGTTTTAAGAGTTCTTTATGTATTCTGGATATTAGTCCTTTTTTGGATAAGTGGTTTGTAAATATTTTTTCCCCAGGCTTTTCATCTTAACAGGGTCTTTTAAGAAAAAAAACAGGGTCTTTGCAGAGAAAAAAATAATTTTGATGAAGTACAATTTATCAGTTGTTCCTTTTGTGGATCATGCTTTTAGTGTCAAGTTTAAGAACTCTTTGCCAAGGCTTAGATACCAAATATTTTCTTTTGTTTCTTTTTTCCCCTTAAATGTTTTATTGTTTCAAGTTAGTCTGTTATTGATTTTGAGTTAGTTTTTTTTATAAGGTGTTAGACTTAGATTGAGGCTTGCTTTTTCACCTGTGGATGTCCAATTGCTCCCAGCATCATTTGTTGAAAAAGCCATCTTTCTTCCATTGGATTGCTTTTGTATCTCTGTCAAAACATTTGGGCATATTTTGTTGGTTTAATTCTGTGCTCTCTATCCTTTTCCATTTACATATTTGTCTTTCCTACCACGAATACAACACACTCTCTTGATTACTCTAAGTCTCAAAATTGGGTAGAATGATTATTCCTACCTCATTCTTCTTTTTCAAAAAAAATATTTAGCTATTCCAGTTTCTTTGCCATTACATATACATTTTAGAACAGTGTTGCTTATATCTATAAAACATCTTTTTTTTTTTTTTAAGTAGGAATTGTGTTAAACCTGTATGTCAATTTGGGGAGCATCTTCACTGTGTTGAGTCTTATAATCCATGAATACAGTATGTCTATTTATTTAGATCTTTGCTCTCTTTCATCAACATTGTGTAGTTTTCAGTATACAAGTTCTGTTAGGTTTTGTTAGGATTACATCTATCTTTTTTCTCTTCTTGAAATTGTAAATGGTATTGTCTTTTTAATTTCGTGTTAATTGCTAGTACATAGAAATTCAGTTGATTTCTGTATGTTTATCTTGCATTTTGCAAACTTGCTAAATGCATTTATTAGTTCACATGCTTTTTTGTAGATTCCTTGGAATTTATGTAGACAGCCACATCATCTGTAAATATGGGCAGTTTTATTTCTTCCTTTCTGATTTCAAAGACACTTATTTCCTTTTCTTGCTTTGTTACACTGGCTAAAACTTCCAGCACTATACTGAATAAGAGTGGAGGAAATAGACATCCTTGCCTTGTTCCTAATCTTAGGGGGAAAGCATTCAGTCTTTGTCCATTAAGTATAATGTTGGCTGCAGGTGTTTTGTGGATTCTTTAATCAAGTTGAGGAAGTTTCCCTATGTTCCTATTTTTTCAAGAGTTTTGATCATAAATGGTTGTTATGTTTTGTCAAATGAGTTCATGCGTTGGTTGTTAGATCATGTGATTTTTCTTCTTTTATCCTATTAATATGATACTTGCATCAATTGATTTTGGAATATTGATCATTGTGTACAATTCTTTTGATATATTGCTGAATTCTATTTGCTAATATTTTGCTAAGGATTTCTGTATGAATATTCATGAGGGATATTGGGCTGTAGTTTTTTTTTTAATTATATTTTCTTTGCTTTCATAACATTTTAAACTAGCTTCATAAAATGAATTGGGAAATGTTTTTTCCTCTTCTATTTTCTGGAAAAGTTTGTATATAATTGGTGTTTCTTCTTTAAACATTTGGTAAAATTCTCCAGTGAAACCATATGAGCCTGGAGTTTCCTTTTTATGGGGGGGGGAGGGGAGTTTTTAAATTATGAGTTTGATTTTTAATAATTATAGGGTTATTCAAATTATCTATTTCCTAACGTTTACTATTGGGTGAGTTGTGGTAGTTTGTGTTTTTTCAAGGAATTGTCCCATTTCATCTAAGTTTTTAAATTTAAATGATAGATTTGTTCATAGTATTTCTTATTATGCTTTTGATTTCTGCAGAGTCTCTAGTGATATCAACTCTTTCATTTCTGATATTGGTAATTTGGTTTTCTCTCTCTCTCTTTTTATCCTTTGTCAGTCTTGCTTGAGGTTTGTCAATTTTATTGAGTTTTTTGAAAAAACTGATCTTTATTTCATTGGTTTTCTCAATGGTTTTTCTGTTTTTAATTCTATAAATTTCTTTTATTTTTATTATTTCCTTCTTTCACCTTGCTTTGAGTTTATTTTACCCTTCTTTTTCTAGATTCTTGAGATGGGAGCTTAGATTCTTGATTTAAGACTTTTGCTCTTTTTATGCATTTTATGGTATAAATTTACTTCTCAGCCCTGCTTTAGCTGTGTCCAACAAATTTTGATATGTTGTATTTCATTTAGTTCAGTTCAATGTATTTTTTATTTCCCTTGAGACTTCTTCTTTGACCCATGGAGTAGTTAGAAGTATGTTGTTTAGTTTCTGTTTTTAGAGATTTTCTTATCTTTTTGTTATTGATTCTTTGTTTGATTCCACTTAGTCAGAAACTATACTCTGTATGATTTAAATTCTTTTAAATTTGTTGAGGGTTGTTTATGACTCAGGATATGGTCCATCTTAGCATTGGTTGTGTTCTCTTCATTAAGTCTTTTTGTATATGTTTTTTACATAAACCCCAGGATTTTGTTGTACTATATAGAAGGAATATGGAGAAGTATGTTTACTATACTACTTCCAGAAGTAGAAGTAGTACAGTTTTATTTTAAATATTACAAATACAATTGCTATAACCAATCTCTTATTACATGTGTATAAAGTTTTCATTATGTCTGTGCACATTTCAATTAAAATTAAAATTAATTAAAATAAAAATAGGGAGCAGATGTAGCTCAGGGATTGAGCACTTTCCTCCAATGTGTGAGGTACTGGGTTCAATCCCTGGTTCCTCCTAAAATAAAATAAAATAAAATAAAATATTCAGTTCCTTCATCACAGTAGCCACATTTCATGTACTTAATAGTCACATGTGGCAAGTGGCTACCACATTGGACAGCCAGATTATAGAACATTCCCACCTTTATCGAGATCTGTTGTAAAGCAAAGGCCTAGAGTGTAAACCTAGGAGCAGAATTGCGGAGTTGAAGAGTACAAACTTCTTTACCTTCATTAGACAATGTTAAGATGTTCTCCAAAGTAGTTATACCAAGTTATACTTCCATTAGCAGTGGATATGAATTCCTACTGTTTTGCATTCATATTAACCCTGGGTAATATCAGACTTCTAAAAATTTTGCCATATTGTTGGGTGTGAAAATAATGAAATATCATTTTTCTCATTTACTAAAGAGAATCTTTTGCCCATTTTTCTATTGGGATGTATACCCTTTTCTTATTAATTCATTGGAGTTTAAAATATATTGAATATTAATCTTTTGTCAATTATATGTACTTCAAATATCTTCTCTACTTAGTAGGTATCATTTTCTCTGTAGGGTTTTATCGGATATGATAATCTAAAGGGGTTAGAAGTAAATCTTGAAATCTCAATAAAAGAGCACAGTCATACTTTAGTAAAGTGGTCCTCAATTTTGAAGTGGTACCTTAGAAAATATGTGAATTCTAAAGTTGTAAGGGAAGGAGAACAGGAGGACTGCACAGGTTATTTTTAAGTGCTAGGCCATGAAGTGGCTTATATCACTTCTGCCCAAAATTGCATTAAGCAGAACCTAGTGATGAGGCCCCAGCTTAATACAAGGGAGGCTGGGAAATGTAGAGAAGCACAATTGGTAGTACTCATTATTTCTGCCACATGGTATCTTTTAATGAAGAAATGATCCAAATTTTAATGTAATTTTATCTAATTATCTTCCTTTATGGTTTTTACTTCTATCTTACTTAAGAAATTCTTCTCCACTCCAAGGTCACCTCTGGAACAATGTTGAATGGAAATGGTAAGGATATTTTTCTATATTGCCTGCTAAAGTTGTTATACCTTTGATATTCACATTTAGGTCTTTAATTCATATGGAATTGCCTTGCTTGAGTTAGGGCTTCGATTTTATAGGCAAATGCATATTTCCAACTAGGCTGTTAATCAAACTTTCATAAATGTGTGGATCTGTTTCTGGGTTCCTGATACTGTTCCATCAATCTGTTAATCTGTCCCTGGGATATACCACATTATCTTGATAATAAGGTGTTTATAATAATTCTTGATACCTGGTAAGGCAAATATCTCTACTATATACTTCCTCTTTTGAGGTATTTTGACTACTTTTGGTCTTTGACCTGCTATTGAAAATTTCACAACCTTCTTGTCAAGTTTCAAAATAAAATCTGTTGGGATTGAATATATAGTTAATTTTGGGAGTCTTCCTATATATAAATATATAAATATACAATAATATATATCTCCATTTATTTAGCTTTTATTTAATATCTTTCAATAGAGTTTCACCAGTTCTTTTTTTTTTTGGTTATTAAAGTCTTCTACATTAATTTGTTGGTGCTATTGCAAATATTATCTTTGGAAATTACACATTTGTTTTGAAATACAGAAATTCAATAGTTTTTTTGTTTATCATGTATTCCTTTCTTTTGGATTTTTACTTATTTCCCCCAACTTCCATCCAGCAACAAAGTTTAGATGACTGGTTTTATTTCCTTTCCCTAAGAGGCACAGTTTTATTTATCGTTTGCCCTTATGCTTAGAATGCAAATTTTTTAGCCTCAGTTGTATGTGTGTAATCTTCTATTAGACTCACCACTGAGAGACTTTTATCTTGTCTTCACACCCTGTGTAGCAGTTTGGCAGTTTGATATAGTTATGAATTCCAAAAATAGGTATTGGATTATGCTTGTAAACTGGTCTGTTCATCTGGCATGGTTAAGTTATGATTAGGGCGTTGACTGGGTCACATCAGTAGGGCGTTGAGCCCCACCCCTTGATGGGTGGGATCTCAAAGATAAAAAGACATGGCAAAGGACAGAGTTGGGGTTTTGAGTTGGAGTTCTGATGTTGGAGTTTTGATGCTGGAGCCCGGGGAAGTGAGCAGATGGAGGAGTTGGTCGTGAGGAAGGAGAGAAGGCCCCAGGATAGAGATGAGCCATTCGCCTGATAGTCAACAGCTGGCCTTGTGGAGAAAGGCAAAGCCTAGGGAGCCTCATAGTCTACAGCTGACCTTGTGGAGGAAACAGAGGAGCTGAGCCTGGAGAGAAATGGAGCCCTGGGAAGAGAGGAACCCAAGAAGCCTAAACCCTGGCAGATGTCTGCAGCTGTCTTTCTCCAACATGTGGCCATAGACTTTGGTGAGGGAAGTAACTTATGCTTTATGGCCTGGTAACTGTGGGCTTCTACCCCAAATAAATATCCTTTATAAAAACCAACCGATATCTGGTATATTTTGCATCAGCACCCCTTTGGCTGACTAATACACCCTGTAAGGCCATGAAAAATGAAACTCAAAGTCATCTGGGCTGGAGTGGTTTGAAGCTGTATATGCCTGAGAAGAACATATTCTTAAAATTAATCCACTCCTGTGTAAATGAGTGGAACCCATTGTAAGGAGGACCTTTTGATGGGGTTACTTCAGTTAAGGTATGAGCCAACTTAATCATAATGCATCTTAATCCTTTTACTAGAGTTCTTTATAAGAGAATGAAATTCAGACAGAAAGAGAGAAGGGTACAGGATGAAAGAGGCTTGGCATCAAAGGAACCTGGAAGAGAAGGGAGAGACCTGAGATGCTGCCTTGTGACTTGCCATGTGATAGAGGAGCCAAGGATCACAGGCAGCCTGCCCTAGTACACCGTTCTTTGGGAAGAAAGCATAGCTCTAACTATGGCTTGACTTATACTTTTTCCCAGCCTCAAACCATGAGCAAATAAATTCCCATTGTTTATCCCGACCCATTTCATGGTATTTGTTTGCACAGCCTAGGAAATAAAACGGACTCAGAAGATGCCCTCAAGGTACAAGTGAGCTTTTGTGCTCTGCTTACCATGTTGCGCTCCTGATTTTGCTTAACTTTAGCTCTCTAGAGAATTCTTACCCTCTTGCCAACTTGTTAGTGCATTAAGATAGATATTTGTATTTATTTGTGTTTCTATTTTCTGTTTGCCAAGAGGGTCAGTGAGGTTATTTAGTCTGCCATGCTGCCAGAAACTGAAATTGAGACACACACATTAAAAATATATATATACATTAAAAAAACCCTCAAAACAAAGTACTTACGATAATTCCTAAAAGATGCCTCTATAATTATTTTAAAGGCTTATTTAAATGGTTTAGGTCAAATGAATGACAAAGTCTGGCAACAAAATTATTTCCCTTCAATCGTCTTTAACTAATTACTTTTTCCCCTCATTTTTCTTTCTTATTTGGCTTTTAGGTCAATAAAACACTCTAAGGTGTGTGGTCAACAAAGTTAGCTTATCCTTCTTGTCAGGTAGATTGACATTTAAAAAAAAGTCCACTCAGCCTCTCAGCACTATGACCTTTATATTGTAGGTTCTGAGACAATGAGAGGTGATGCTAACCCTGCTAGATCTTACAAAGTCAAGTTGTTTCTGTAATAAACTCTTTTCCCCTTTCTGTGAATTAATCAACAAGTGGCTTATTGAGTTTCCACCCAGAATCTGTTACTCTGATAAGGCAAACTTGCTCTGCTAGGCAAGCAGTGTTAAACCAGGTTACCCTCAGGGTGGGACTCTCACTAAACTGATCGTCTGTGATTACTCTGCTCATTCTTTCACAGGCTCTGTACTCTATAGGAGTTTTTCGGGGAGACTAAATGGTATAGATAATAGCTTTTTATATTTCATATTTCTCCTTTGTGGATGGTTAAGCCAACACATAAAACAGAAAGATAAAAATTTAAACCCTTAAGAAATCTGTGCCAATTGAATTAAGGTAAATTCAAAATTGTCAGTTTATTTGGTGCCTTGTCATTATAATTCATATTAAAATGCTTAAAGCAATATCCCAACTTATTAACTTTCCTCCTTCTTCATATGTGAACATTGGTCCACAAGGTATGATATGTGTGTAGATATCTTACCATTAAAGATCTGTCATAAATCTTGTTCTGCAATTTAACAGATCTAATCAACATTTGTCCTGAAATTAGAATTTTCTCATATCATTAAAATAATTCCCTTTTGAGTGGTTGAAAAAGTTAATTGATATATTTTCTTGTCATTAAAAATCTTATGTTTTATACAATTGATCTCTGTTAGCTTTTGAAAAAAAAAAAAGAGAATAGAAATAATGAGATGGAAAAGAATCCATTATTTCATTACCCAAGAAAAACCACTCTTAACATTTAAAAAAATGGTTTATTGTAAAGTAGTTTCAAACTTAAGGAAAGGTTGTAAGAATAATATAGAGAACTCTCACATACCTTTCACCCAAATTCTTCATGTATATATTGAATATATACATGACTATATCTGTATGTACATCTTTTTATTTTTAATTTTTGTTTGTGTTTTATTTTTAATTTTTTAAAATAACTTTATTTCAAATTCAAAAAAGTAAAATAACAGAAAAAGACAGCTCAATAACCTATGGAAGCATTACCCTAAAATGTTCTGTCCAGGCACTTTTATCTCATTTAATTCCAACTATTAACTCAATTGTTCCTCTAGGGTTCAGAAAGATACACAGATGAACACAAATTAGTTAAATGACCTAGTCAAGGTTTCCTTATTAATGAAAAAAAAACGCAGTGAAAAAATGTTTAGTCATATTCATATCTCTCAAAACCAAATCCTGTATTCTTTTTTTGACCTTTAGCATTAATATAGTACCAACTTGGCTTTTGCTACAAAAACATTACAATGTTGTTGTTAAGTATAGTTTATAAATTACATTAGTTATATTTTCCCCATGTATCACCACATTCTTAACACCCTATAGAAGAACACTCCTGTATTTATATTATTAGCCACAATCCTCATCTACTGCCAAAATCATTTATACATTTACCAATATTATCCTCCAGCTGTCCTCCAACTAACATTAATCTACCTATATGATTTCAGTCACAATCACATCCATAAATCAACAGTGCTTGTTACATTCATTATAATCTGTTATCAAGTCCAACCATTACCACATATTTACATATGACCTTATTAAACATTCTACATACATCCAGCATTGCCTTCCCTTCTCATTCCACATTCCATCTCCTACCAACCTACACTTCATAGTGCAATTCCATAACTCTACTCATTGTAGTTAGTTAATATCAGTGAAACCATATAATATTCAACCTTTTGTGTCTGGCCTATGTTACTCAACATAAATCCTCAAGTTTCCTACATGTTGTCATGCTCTTCCCCAACTGATTTCTTCTTACAGCTGAATAATGTTCCATTGTATGAATATACCACATTTTGTTTATCCATTCATCAGTTGACAGATATTTAGGTCATTTCCATCTTTTCACAATTGTGAATAATGCTGCTGTGGACATCAGTGTGCAAATATCTGTTCACATCCTTGCTTTCAGTTCTTCTGAATATATTTCTAGTAGCAGGATTGCCAGATCATATGGTAGTTCTATATTCAATTTCCTGAGAAACCACCAAATTGTCTTCCACAGAGGCTGTACCATTTTCCCCTTCCACCAACACATCTTCACCAGCACTTGAAGTTTTCTGATTATTTTTAATAATGGTCATTCTGTATGGTGTGAGATGATATCGCACTGTAGTTTTTAGCTGCATTTCCCTAATAGCTAGTGATGTTGAACATGTTTTCATGTGTCTTTTGACAATTTATACTTACACTTCAGAAAAAATGTCTATTCAATTCTTTTGCCCATTTTTAAATTGGGTTGCTTGTCATTTTGTCATTAAGTTGTGTGATCTCTTTATATAGCATGGAGATCAGTCCTTTATCAGATATATGGTTTCCAAAGATGTTTTCCCATGTAGTTTGCTATCTTTTCAACCATCTTAATAAAATTATTTGAAATACAAAAGTGTTTAATTTTGAGGTGGTCTCATTTATCTATTTTTTCTTTTGTTGCTTGTGTTTTGGGTGTAAGGTCCAAGAAACGACCACCAACCACAAGATCTTGAAGATGTTTCCTTACATTTTCTTCTATGAGTTTTATGATTCTAGTCTTTATATTTCAGTCCTTGAACCATTTTGAATTAATTTTTATATAAGGTATGAGATAAGGGTCCTCTTTCTTTCTTTTAGATATGACTATCCAGTTTTCCAAGCACCATTTGTTGAATAGGTTATTCTGACCCAACTGAGTGGTTTTGACAGCTTTGTCAAAAATCACTTAACTAAAGATGTGAGAGTCTATTTCTGAACTCTCAATTCATTTCCATTGGTCAATCTATCTTTATGCCACTACCATGCTGTTGTTTTTTAGTTTTATTGAAGTATATCATTCATACATGAACATACATAAACAATAAGGGTATAGTGAAAGTTGTGAACTTACAAAACAAACATGCATAACATCATACAGTGGTCCCATACATCACCTCACCACCAATACCTTGCATTGTTGTGAAACATTTGTTAGAAGTTATGAAGGAATATCATCAAAATCTTACTACTAACTATAGTCCATATCTTACATTTGGTGTATGTTTCCCCCAACCCACCCTATTATTATTTTTAAATATATATTTTTATTAGAAGTTGTGAACTTATAATACAATCATGCACATGTGTAGAATTCCTGTACAACACCCCTTCACCAACACACCACACTGTGGTTATATTCAGATTGTTACCACCAACCATGGTCAATAGTGTACATTTGGCACACTTTTTTTTAAACAAATCAATTTTATTATGTATTAATAAAGCATAAATCTATCTAAAAAGTACAATCAATGGTATTTGGTGTAATCACATATTTGTGCATTCATCACCCCAATCATTCCCAGAGCACTTCATTATTCCAATAATAATAATAAACAAATCTCATCACCTCTCAATCTCTCTATGCCTCCCCTGCCATATACAGCTGCTATTATTTTTCCTTCTCTCTAGTATATTTGTGTTTAAATTTTGTACAAACAAGTCTTATATATGAAATATCACCCATATTTGTGTTTTACATGAGGATTTACTATCTTATACAGTCCCATATTACAGGTTTTAGCTTTCCTTCTAGTAATATACATGACCTTAGACTTTCCTTTTCAACCACTGTCATACCCATAAAATAGCACTGCTGGTTACAAACACCATGATATGCTTTAACCATTTCTATTCATTTCCATGATTTACAAATAACCTTTTTACCAATTCTATACAGAGAACCCTCAGATTTCCATTTTTTACCCTCCTTCTATTTTCTGGTGACCTATATTTTAGTTTTTTTTTTTTAACTCCATGAGTTTACACAATATATTTAGTTAATAAATATATCATACCACTGCCTTCTTGCTTCCATGGTTTCTGATGAGAAATCGGCACTTAATCTTATTGGGTGTCCCTTATATGTTATGGATCGCTTTTCTCTTGCTGCTCTCAGAATTCTCTCTTTGTCTTTGGCATTTGACGTTCTGATTAGTAGGTGTCTCAGAGTTGGTTTATTCCAGGAGTTCTTAACCAGGGGTCCATGAGCTTGAATTGAAATTAAAAAAAAAAATTATTCTTCCTGGGATGTGTTAGTGTGGGTGTGATATATTTATTAAATAATACACAATTTAGTATAGATTTAGTAAGGAGTCTGTGGTTTTCATCTGACTGGCAAAGGGGTCCATGGAACAAAAAAGGTTTAAGAACCCCTGGATTCAGATTTATTCGAATGGGGGTATGTTGTGCTTCTTGGATACGGGATATCTATGCCCTTCAGTATGGTTGGAAAATTTTCCATCATTATTTCTTCAAATATTCCTTCTGCCTCCTTTCCTTTTCTCCTTCTGGGACACCCATGACACATATGATTGCATGTCTTGTGCCGTGATTTAGTTCCCTGAGACCCTGTTCAGATTTTTCCATTCTTCATCTGTTCTTTTGTATGTTTGCTTTCAGAGGCCATGTCTTCAAGCTCACCGATTCTTCCCCATGCCTCCTCAAATCTGCTGTTATATGCCTCCAGTGTAATTTTAATTTTATTGTGCCTTTCATTTCCATCAGATCTGCTGTTTTTCTATGACACTTTGTGTTCACCCAGTGTCATCTTAAAATCCTTAATCTCTTTAGCCATTTCATTGAATTTATTAAAGAGATTTGTTTGAACATCTATGATTAGTTGTCTCAACTCCTTTATGTCATCTGGAGGCTTATCTTGTTCCTTTAGCTGGGCTATATCTTCCTGTTTCTTGGTATGGATTGTAATTTTTTTGTTGGTGTCTTGGCATCTGGCTTACTAGATGTATTTATTCTGGGTGCAGTTTCTCCTTTTAGTTTAGGGCTTACTTGCCTTTTCTACCTTGCTGTTTGTATGGTCAGAGCCGAGGATGTAGCTGGTGTTGTAAGCTGTGGAGGCTGAAGCTTTCTGCATTGTCCCAGGAATCGTTGAAGCTTCTCCCACCTTTCTTCTCTGCTATGTGTTATAATCCAAGTTGTGCAGTACAAGACTGTCTGTAGATGCCCTGAGAGACTGATGAAGCTTCACACTCCTTCCTCCCCTACCTGGGGCATGGATGGAGCTGCGGGTGTGGGCAGCAATCTATGCTGTGCAGGTCCAAAATGACTGCAGCTGCCCAGGTAGATGGAGGCAGCACTGTCCTCCCTGACCCCCCCAATCCCGACAGGGAGGATGGCCCCTCTGGAGCACCCAACAATCTAATTTGTATGGGCCGACTGCACCTGTAGTTGCCTTGAGAGGCTGAGGGAGTACTGTCCCTTCTGCCCTTTAGGGGGTGGGAGCAGAACCATCGATGCCCAATGGTTCAGTGTGTGTCGGCCAAAAGTGCCTGCAGTTGCCTGGAGAGGCTGAGGAAACACCAGCCCCCTCCTATCCTATTAGGGGATGGAGGGTAGATACACAGGCGCCCAACAGTCCAGTCTGTGCAGGCCAAAAATTGCCTGCCATTGCCTGGAAGGGCTGAGGAAACACCAGCCCCCTCCTATCCTATTGTGGGTTGGGGGTGGATCCACAGGTACCTACCAGTCAAGGCCGTGCAGGCTGAAAGTGCCTGCTATTGCCTGGAGAGGCTGAGGAAACACATCTCCCCTCCTATCTTACTTGAGGGTGGGGATGGAGCTATGTTGTGTCCAACTGTTCAGTCTGTGTGGGCCGAAAGTACCTGCCGTTACCCAGACAGGCTGAGAAAACATAGCACCCCTCTTATCCTATTGGGGTGTAGGGATGGAGTTTCAGGTGCCCAAGTATCCAGTCTGTGTAGGCTGAAAACACCTGCAGTTTCCAGAGAGGCTGAAGAAACACCAGCCCGCCTCCTATCCTATGGGGTTGGAGGGGTGGAGATGGAATTGAAGGTGCTAAGCAAACCAGTTTGTGTGGGCTGATAGTACCTGCAGTTGTCTCTCCTATCCTGTTGGGGTGTGGGGATGGAATCCCAGGTGTCCAAGTATGCAATCTGGGTGGAAACAAGCTGGTCCCTACCTTCACTGTGATTTTCAGTCAGCCCTGCTTCCCTTCATGCCAGGGGAAGAGTTAAAATGGTGGCTAATGGCCTCTTTCTGACTTGGACAGGCTCAAATTTTAGCTGTTCTTAGGGTTATACTTCAGCCAGCCGAATTTACTAATCAGTAGCTGAATTTGTTGCCCAATCATCTCTTCCTCTCCCATTTTTGGGAAATGGAGCTTCCAACTCCAACCACAGAATAGCTTCCAAGGTGGCTTGTGCCATCAGTGGAGTATGGGCACCAGCCTCTATGGCATGGAGTGCTCTACTCAGGAATCTTCTCTGCAGATGGGCAGTTTCCTACTTCCATTCTTTCAAGGATGTTTCAGGATGCTCTTCTGGTCTCCTGGAGCCCTCAAACAGGTGCTTTAGTTAGCTCTGGGTGATTGCTAACTGCCCTGTAGCACAAGCTGACTGTTGGAGCTCCTTACTCTGCTTCCATCTTGTCACTCCTCTACCATGCTGTTTTTACCACTGTAGGTAAGTCATATGCTTTAAAGTCTGGAAGTGACAGTCCTTCAACTTTGTTCTCCTTTTTAAAGATTTTTTTGGTATTCGGGGACCCTTCCCCTTCCAGATAAATTTGATAATGGGTTTTTCCAAATCTACAAAGAAAGCTGTTGGAATTTTTACCGAGATTGTGTTAAATATGTAGATCAGTTTAGATAGAATTGACATCTTAATGATATTGAGTTTTCCAACCCATATGCATGGAATATCCTCCCATAATTTAGACATATTTGGTTTCCTTTAGCAGTGTTTTATAGTTTTCTGATAATCGGTCCTTTATTTCTTTATTTAAATTTATTCCTAAATATTTGATTCTCTTAGTTGCTATTATAAATGAAATTTTTTTCTGACTTCCTCCTCAGATTGCTCATTAGTAGTATATAAAAGCACTATTGATTTTTGCATATTAATCTTGTATCCCACCACTTTGCTGAAATTGTCTATAAGTTCTAATAGTTTTTATGGATTTTTCATAATTTTCCAGATATAGGATCATATCATCAGTGAATAGTGAAAGGTTTACTTTTTCCTTTCCTTTTTAGGTGCCTTTTATTTCTTTTTCTTGCTAAATTGCTCTAGCTAGAAATTCTAGCACCTTATTGCATAACAGTGGAGAAAGTGGGCATTCTTGTCTTGTTCCCAATCTCAGTGGAAAAGCTTTCAGTCTTTGTTCATTGATTGTGTTAGCTGTGGGTTTTTCATATATGCACTTTATCAAATTGAGAAAGTTTCCTTCTCTTCCCATCTTTCAGAGTGTTTTTATCAAGAAGGTATGTTGTATCTTGTTAAATGCATTTTCTGCATCTATTGAAATGATGATGCGATTTTTCTTCATCAGTTTACTAATGTGGTGTATTATACTGAATGATTTTCTTATGATGAACTACCCTTGCACATCTGGTATAAAACCTACTTGATTGTGATGTATAATTTTTAAAAACTGTGTCTTTGGATCCAGTTAGCAAATATTTTGTTAAGGATTTTTGTGTCTATATTAATTTAAATAAATTGTTCTCTAATTTTCTTGTTTCATAATATCTTTATTTGGCTTTGGTATTAGGGTGATGTTGGCTTCATAGAATGAGTTTGGTAGCATTCCTTCCTGCACATTTTTTTGGAAGAGTTTGAGCAAGATTGGTATTAGATCTTTTTTAAACGATTGATAGAATTCATCTGTGAAGTCTCCTGGTCCTGGACTTTTCATTTTGGGGAGTTCTTTGATGATACTTTCAATTTCTTTACTTGTGATTGGTTTGTTGTGGTCTTCTGCTTCTTCTAGGATCAGTGTGATTTGTTCATGTTTTTTTAGAAATATGTCCATTTCATCAAGGTTGTCTAGTTTGTTGGCATGCAGTTGTTCAAAGTATCCTCTCATGAACTCTTTTATTTTTGCTGGGACAGTGATAACACCACAATTCTCATTTATGATTTTATTTATTTACATCTTGTCTCTCTCTCTCTTTT
>JAQZBX010048017.1:0-20311 GCA_029593785.1 Cabassous unicinctus | reverse complement strand
TTTTAATGTAAGCATTTAGTGCTATAAATTTCTCTCTCAAGACTGCCTTTGCTGCATCCCATAAGTTTTGGTATGTGGTGTTTTCATTTTCATTTGCCTCAAGATTATTGTTTTGTCACCTAGCATATGGTCTATTTCAGAGAATAATCCATTTTCATTAGTGAAGAATGTATAATCTGCTCCTACTGTGTGAAGTGTTCTAAAACTTTTTTCATAAAACTTTAGTGGTATTTGTCTTTTTCACTCTCATTCTGAGTGGAGTTTTCCAGAAGCTACATGAGGTATTATATTGCAAAAGACTGAATGTAAAAGGTAGAGATGAAGATCCAGCTGTCTTCTACTAAACCAGACATTTTTAAAGAGACTTGCAAAAATGCAAAACAATGCCCCTCCTATCACTCATTTTCTTTTCGTTTTTGAAAATAGTTATTTTTTCATTAAAATATAGTATGTGTGTTAACATGTAATAGGTTTATTGTTAAATGAATAAGTAAATATTTTAAATTTCTCAGCTTTAATATCTATTATGATAAATGTAGATATCACCTACATAAATAAAGTTTCTTTAAGGGTCCTCAATATTATATAGGGTTCCCAAGACAATAAAGTTCAAGAACTTATGGCCTAAAGAGTTTTTGTTTGCTTAGTGAAGCGTGACTAATAAAAGCCAAATGATATACAATCTAAATGTGTTTCCTAGGTAGTTCCAGTAAACTAGTAACCCAGTACTAGTGCTTTTAGAGTTGCATAAAGTTTAATCATTCTCATCAGTAATAAAAGAAAACAACTACCTTTAAAGACAATTTAGCAAAATAGTAAAATCCTTAAGCCCTGAAACCAGACTACCCAGGTTCAAATCTTGTCTCTGATATTACTTTTTTTTTTTTTTAAGATTTGCTTTTATTTATTTATTTCTCCCCACCCCCTCATTGTTTGAGCATACTGTCTGTTCGTTGTGTGCTCATCTTCCTTTTAGGAGGCACCGGGAACTGATCCTGGGGCCTCCCATGTGGGAGGGAGGTGCCCAATCACTTGAGCCACCTCTGCTCCCCTAACTACTTTTGCTTTAATTTTATACTTGAAGTTTTTTCATCTGTAAAATAGAGATGATGACATTAACTGCACCTACCTCACTGAATTGTTGTTAGTTCTTAAAGGCTGGTTCTACTTAAATTTCTACTCTGTCCTTGACGATGATTCTGCTGCTCCTTTGCATTGACTGTCATCCTTACCTTCTTTTCCCAGCTCCTTTTCATCCTTCAGGTCCTAGGTTGGATTTTCTTCTTCCTCTGTGAAATCTTCTTAGTGGTATTAAGTAATGGTGTCACTTCCTTCTCTATTGTTTCATATGTTTATCTCTTGCCACTAGAGTGACAGTGGCCTTGAGGAAGTCAGAGACTGACTTAAATCATCTCTGTTGCTAGTGCCTGGCCCATCATTACATACATAAATAAGTAAATGCTTACTAAGTGGTTGAAAGGAGATTATGCTTTGACCCAGTCTGGGATTCTAAAATGTTTATAAAGTTATCAAGGAGTCATTTCTGACTAGGTGAAATTATGGTTAGAGAAGCTTTTAAGTGAGGGAGTTTTCATCCTGTGCCTCAACATTTTTATTTCAATTAAAGCATATACGACAAAACCTAAAAACATATGTTTGAATATTATTCCTGTGTGTCAGAAAATTTAGGGGGTGGACAAGTGTTAGATTTAAAACAAGATTTGATCAGGTTATTAAAGGCTGTGAGAATGAAGTTGAAATCAGATCAGTATTGTTTTCAGTTGTGGCATTTTAAATCTTTAATTTTGGCCTTGAAACATTTCACATTACAGTTTTCATTCTGCCTGTTTCCTTCTGGTCAGGAACATGTGATAGTTCACTTTTGGCAGTTGTACTGTGTGAAAGGGCTGGGGTCAGCATTGCTGCACAGAAATGGGTCAGTGAACGTTCAGATGAAAGGGAAAAAAACTTTTTAAAGAGTCTTTATTTATTGTTGGTGTAGTAAGACAAAATAAAGCAGTTATAAGCTTGAACCTCTCACCATGTTCCTGCTTCCTCCTTCTTTTCTCAAATGCTTTGCCAAATTAACCACATCAACCAATTTTACAGAAAATGGATTGCTGTTTTAAATAGTTCCTTAGCCGTTATTCTTAAGAAGCTTCTTCAGAAAGGCTGTCTCTCTTCTCTTGTCTTCCAAAAGGATATAAGTCTCCTTTGTACTTCTCTAAAAATTGTAAATGGCTGCTTAAAGAGAACAGGCAGCATGTTCTACTTCAGTGAGTGATAAAGTACAACCAACTATTTTTCAGCTGAGCTGGGAGGAAGAACTCCATCCTTCTCTTGCTTTAAAAATGATTTTATTGCTGTCAGGACAGATAACAGCTAGGATTTTCTAAGAGCAATAAATGGCAAGTTGGATTACTGCCTATGGCTCTTAAACAATGTAACATTCATGAATTAAGGGAGAAAAGTAACTCAGGTAGTCTTTTAAGGTAGTCTAGATCCTCTGCATGGAGATAGGGTTGCTCTCTGTTTAGGTTTTACTTGATTAGAACAAAAAGCATAAGGCTTCTCCAAACCCTGAAACAGCCTTTCCTCTCAAACTTGTGCTGGAATGATATCCGGAGTGTGATGGGGCTTTTTGCCAGTCACCATGGAAACTAACCAAGGCTCTGGTCCTATCCTTTCAGCTATTTAGGGTGGCCTAAATAAAGGCTGGCCAACATGTCCAATCTTATTTCCCACATATGTATTTCCTTTAAAAATGATCTAAAAATGCAGCTTACTCAAGGGACAATAGGATATCTGTATCATGTTTCTATTAAGCTATTTGAAACATTTTATGCAGCTGAAGAATATCCTGGCCAAGAAAGCTTAATGAAAATTCTTTCTCATTCTGGATAGGAATGCAACCATTGATGTTGATTTTGACCGTTGGCCTCAATGTTAATATATGCAACAGAATAGCAAATGCTGTATTTCCATTACCTGATTAGTGATGGAGAAGGACTTGTCTTAAATTAAGACACAGGTATTATTTTGTTATACCATTGCCAAGTGAAATATGGTTTAAGTGATGATGCCAGAGATGTAAAAGTGTGAGTAATTAAGGTAATTAAATATTCAGATATTATAGACATCTACTGGCACATCTTCCAAAATGACCAGTCTGTATCAAAAGTCAAAGAAGGCTTTATAGTTACTGTAATCTTATAGTTACTGTAGTCTGAACATTGACAGTCCCTCCTTTTTCCCTTAGTGGGGACTTTGTGAACAGAGGAGGAAGATCTGAGCAGAAACTCTCCGGGTAGCTACCTGGTACTGATAGAAGAGTATTGTGTCATGAGCCATGCTGATTGCTTTGTAAAGGGATTGTTTTCTTTTTAAGGTTTGACCTTGATAAAAAGGTGAAATAGGAACATTGGATGATTGAAGCTTCCTCTTGGTTGCTTCAAATAATATATTTCCCTCGAACATCCAATTTAGTCTATATGTATGAAATGAAGATAAAGGGTATAAAACACAATGCTTCTAATTTTATTTATTCATTTAAGTATTTACTGAGGGCCTACCATGTGCTTGTCAAAGTTTCTATCCTCAAGGAGTATATAGTTTAGTGGAAGAGACATAATAAATAAACTATGTACTATAAACTATACTCAGTAATAAGTTATGGAAAATAATAAAGTAGTGTAAGGGAATAGAAATTGATGGAAGGTACTATTTTAAATAGGGTTATTAGGAACAGGCTCTCTGAAGACATGACATTTGAGTAGAGATCTGAATGAATTGGGAAACTTGGTCATGTGGATTCATCTTGGCTTGTTTGAACAGCGAGAAGGCCAGAGTGACTAGAGTGACAGCGGGTATGTCATGCAGAACCTTATAAGCCTTGGTAAAAATTTGGACTTTTTTTTCTGAGTGTGATGTGGAGGATTTTTAACCAGGGAAGACATGGTCTAATTTATTCCATAAAAGGATTTGGCTGCAGTGTGGAGAACTGGTTGTAGTGGAACAAGAATGGGTAGCAGGGAGATCAGTTACTGGCTACTATAGGAGTCTAGGCTAAAGATGATAGTTTGGACTGTTGTGATAAAGGTAATAATAAGTAGTTAGGGTCCAAAAATATTTTGAAGACATTGTTGGGAGGACTTGCTTGTGAATTGGATGTGGAAGGTGAAGGAAAGAGATGGCTCCTTGGTTTTGGTATTAGCAACTAGGTGAATTGTAGTAGTGGAGACTTCTGAAGGAGAGGTTGGGGGTTAAAATTAGGAGTTCCTTTTTATACACATTAAGTTTAAAATGCCTAATAGACACCTGAGTGGGTATGTTGAATAAGTCCAGAGCTCAGAGGAGATGTGGGGCTGGAGATTTAGATTTGGGTGTCATCAGAATATAGGTTGTGGGAAATGGATGTGGCTCAAGCGATTGGGCTCCCATCTACCATATAGGAGGTCCAGTGTTCAATTCCCAGGGCCTCCTGGTAAAAAGCAAGCTGGCCTGCACAATTAGCTGGACCGAGGGGCGAGCTGGTCTGGACGGAGCGCTGGCCCGTGCGGAATGCTGGCCCGTGCAGGAGTGCTGGCCCCCGCCGAGAGCTGATGCAGCAAGATGACGCAACAAAAAGAGACACAGAGAAGAGACACAGAGATGCAGCAGACCAGGGAGCTGAGGTGGTGCAAGGGATTGAGTGCCTCTCTCCCACTCTGGAAGGTCCCAGGATCCGTTCCTAGTGCTGCCTAAAGAGAAGACAAGCAGACACAGAAGAACACACAGAGAGCAGACAGTGAGCACAAAAACAACGAGGGGGGAGGGGGGATAAATAAATAAATCTTTAAAAAAAAAAGAATATAGGTTGTATTTAAGGTATGGATTTAAGGCCAGGATAAAGGAATATATGATATCTAAGACTAAATCTAAGTTGCTAAATCTGTAGAAAGTTAAAAAAAATTGACAGTTTTAAATGTTCTAATTGTTATAGCACATTGGTTTTAAGCAGTTTTCTGCTTGCTATTTTGTTAGCCAATTCCTTTACTTTCTTTGGTTTAAAATAGTGGCAAGCTTTGTTTTTTTAGGAGTTCTCTGAGGAATTAAAAAAAAAATTGTGTAAGAATGAACTGGGTACTGACTAGAATGGTTATTTCTAAAAGCTACATTGCATAGACATTTTATCATGGTAGGGACAATTTGAAAATTAATAGATGCCAGTGATAATAGGATAGAGGGGGCTTGTTTATGAACGGAGTATTTTAGTGAGCAAACACCAGCTGTGCATGACTAAGGGTGGCACCCATCCAGAGGAAGGACATTTTGGGGAAAATTTGTGTACTTGTTTTTTTTTCACCAGCAGAGAGGCTTTTTAGATTACTGCTCTCTTTTCTTTTCCAAAGGATTAAGTTTCAAAAGAAGGATCAGACCACTCTGGTGGGGTGAGGTGACATACTTGGAACAAGAGGGATGTTTGCAACTATACTGGGGTAGAACTTTCCTGAGACACTGTGATTCGTAGGCATTTGACCAAGTACTTAGGAGGCAAATTTTAATATGACTTGTTTTTTCTCCATTTAATGAGAATTGGGTCAACTTGATTAGCTTCTAATTTTGTCTTAACAATAGTCACACCATGGAGCTTGTATTCTTTTAAAATTCTTTTAAAAGAATTTTCCCCATAATAAGTAATACATGTTTTGAGCATCGAATCTTTGCAAAACTAATCTGGTAGTATAAATTGTTTTTATAATGGAGAAAAAAAGGGGTTTCATCTTAAGTTACAAAAGGATGTTTCAAATAATCAAAAGAAAAAGGAAAATTTGAGATCTAGGAAATCTACCAAATGTCATTTTTAAATGAGGAAATTGAAGTCAGGAAAGAGTAGACTTGCTTAGAAACAAGGCCTGTAAACAGAACTTGAGTAGCTAACATCTGCCTCTGACAAAATCCCCTGCAAGGCTCCTGCTTCTCCTTGTACTCTGGTAGTTAGGGCTGAGACATTTTCGTATTTGCCATGGAAGTGGTTTTGATACTATAAATGATGTTTTATTTTTATACATGATTAGATAGGGAAGATGGAAGCCAGCTGTTGCTTAAGTGCGTGCTTTATGAAACATTGCAGGGAGTATGACATAGGAAGTAGTAAATCAACCTTAGCAGAGAGGGGATTGCTGAATCTGTGGAGCAGACAGGTCCTCTGCAGGTAGGGCAGATAATCTCTCTTATTTCTCTTGGTGACTGTTGGTTTTGGCTCGGGCAGAGAGTTAGTTAGTTAGGTTAGCCTATTACTCTCATGACCTGTGCTTTTATGATTGTTTGTGAAACTGGAAAACCTAAGGCATTCCTTTAAAGCATGTTTATTAACTACATATTATATGTCAGGCACTGTGGGAGGAATTTCAGAGAGAGTAGTGAATTAGGCAGTTCAAGTTATTTATTTACATGTGTGGTTAGTGCCTTAAAGAAGTGCTGGTATCAGGAGAGCATGTGACAGGATACCAATCCTAATCAAGGTTGAGGGAACACTTCCTTGAGGAAGTAAAATTAATCACATCTGCCTTCCCACAACCACTATTGATTTTTTTCACATTACTCTTTTATTTTTTCATGGTAATAATTATTATTACCCCAATTCTTAATTATTTATTATTTTTATCCCTCTATGCCCCCCCCCCTTCACCCAGTTAGAATGAAAGATCCCTGAGAGCAGTGACCTTTGTTCTAGAAAAAGCCCTGAGTGAGAAGGAGCATGGGGAGGTGAAGGAACTGAAATAAGGTTAATGAGGTAGCAGTCAGTGTGAGAGATAAGTCTGTGTGGTAGGCAGGAGTAAGACCATACAGGCCTTGGAAAAGCAATGTCAAGAATTTTGAGTTTTATCCTAAGGGCAATGGGGAGTGGTTTTAAGCAGGGGATAGACATAATCACATTTCTTTAAAAAATCACTTTCTTGCTGTAGAGAGAATGAAGGGGATGTTAGAGTGCACAAAAGAGACTACTTTAGGCTATTACAATAACATAGGCAAGAGATCATGGTTATGGCTTGTACTAGGGTGTTGGCAGTAGAGATGGAGAAGGAGTTAGAACTGATATGTCCTGGTGATTGGTTGGATATGATGGGAGCGGCGGGCTGTGTGTGTGTGTGTATGTGTGTGTGTCAAGGATGACCTCCATTCTAGGTTTCTTAATTGTACAACTGAGCTGATGTCAGTTGGATATATTTTTCTAATGCATTTTAAAAACAATATGCATATTAAATATAAATTCATGATATTAATAATAAATTGAAACCTTCTTTAAATAAGAGATTTAGTACTTTCAAACAAACAAATTTAGAATGGAAAAATACATTTGCTTTTTCTTCCAGTTCAGTGTATAGTAGATTTTCCCTTGATTGTGAAAATTCAGCAAATGTGTTAAACTTTTCCAGTCAACTTTTGATCAAGATAAAAAACACAGTACTTTCAGTTTATGCTATTTTGCCTATTCATAGGTAATCAATATTTTTGCTTAAAGGATTTTGTCATAATTGACTGGAGTCTGAACTGTTTTTTTAAAAACAGCTTTTTTGAGATATAATTCACATACCTTTCAACTCATCCATTTAAAATGTATAACTCAATAATTTTTAGTATTATTCAGAGTTGTGCATTCATCACCACAATTCTAGAATATTTGCATTACCCCCAAACGGAACTCTGTACCCCTTAGCCATTACCTCTCATTTGTTCTGTGCATCCCAGCTTTGGGCAACCACTAACCTACTTTTTAAAATTTATATGAATTTAGAAATTACATTGGGGAGAATTGACATCTTTATTAAGTTGCCCAACTATAAACATGGTACCTCTGCCATTTATTGTACTCTTTTTTATAAAAAATATTTTAAAAAAATACATTTTTACTAATTTTTTTGTTAGAGAAGTTGTAAGTTTACAGAAATATTATGTATAAAATGTGTAAAATACAGAACTCTCATATACTATTCTTATTAACACCTTGAACTAGTGAGGTACATTTGTTATAGTTCCTGAAAGAACATTCTTATAATTGTACTATTAACTGTAGTCCATCATTTACAGTAGGGTTCATTGTGTTGTACAGTACTGTTTTTTCTTTTAATTTTTATTCTAGTAACATGTATATGACTTAAAATTTCCCCTTTTAGCCACATTCACATATATAATTCAGTGCTGTTAATGACATTTACAATGTGTGCTACCATCACCATCATCTATTACTAAAACTTTACAATCAACCACGATAAGAAATCTGTACAATTTAAGCATTAATTCCCCATTCCCTACCCCAAACCTAGCTCCTGGTAACCTATATTCTAGATTCTGACTCTACGAGTTTGCTTATTCTAATTATTTCATATCAATGAGATCATGCCATATTTGTCCTTTTGTGTCTGGCTTTTGTATCTTCAAGGTTCATCCATTTTGTCACATTATTCAGAACTGCATTTCTTTTTAATGCTGAATAATATTGTTTTGTATGAATATACCACATTTATCCATTTCATCTGGTATATTGATGGACAATTGGATTGGTTCTACTTTTTGGCTATTTTGAATAATGCTGCTATGAATATTTGTGTATAAGTTTTTGTGTGGACATATGTTTTCATTTTTCTTGAGTATATACCTAGGTGTGGAATTGCTGGGTCATATGGCAACTCTATATTTAACCATTTGAGGAAGTGACAGGTCATTTCCTAAAGCGGCTGTACCATTTTACATTCCCACCAGCAGTGTTTGAGGACTCCAGTTTCTCCACATCCTCACCCACCTACACTGTCTTTTTAATTGTAGTCATCTTAGTGGGTGTGAAGTAGTATTTCATTGTGGTTTTAATCTGAATTTCCCAACAATGTTTTCATTAGACTAAAATCATAATGAGTTTGAAACTGAGTAGATTACTGGCTGGCATAGAATTTAAGAAATCATTTTAGTGATAAGAGAATAGAGATGAGTTGGCATATAAAGTAAGTATTTTAAGCATTCTGTAAGGCCTTCTATTGTCTTTCTGATTCATTTTTAGCAATTAACAGTTAAAACATTTTATTTTGTATCTGAAATACAAAAAGGTTTTGCGGTACCTTATGTAACTTTCACAAATACCCCAAAATATTGTTTGTTAGTTTTTCTTTCCCTTTTAAATACAATCTTTATTACATTTGGCCTCCAAATAACACAGTTGAGCATGTGTAAGTGATTATGATAAATCTAACTGAACACTCCGGCAACCATCTTGGACATCTTATACAGGATACTGTGTTTACACATGCATGCTGCCTTCACAAAGCCTCCAGCCTTGCTGGGGAGAAAGATATACATATTTATTTACATGCAAGGAAGAATATAGCAACTCTATGTTAATACCAGAGAGGAGAGAAATTAATTCCAGTTTTAAGCTGCAGCAGTACTTTGAAGACTGGGTAGAGTTTTGGCTAGTAGAAAAATACCAGAAGAGAATTCGAGATTGAAGGAACTATGTGAGCAAAGTCATGGTAGCAGGGAATTATAAGGTGTTTGGATGAAAAATAGTCTATATAAATATAACATATGGTATATTGGGACAAGGGAGTTACTGGGGGAAGGGGCAGGTTGAAAGAAAGATTGGATGCATATGACATGTAAAGGAGTTTGGATTTTATCCTGTAATTATGGGGCACCTTAGAAAGTTTTCCACTTAGTGTATTGCTCATGCTAAAAATCTGTGCTTTTCAAAGGTAAGATTGATAGTGATGTTGAAGAAAGAATTAGAGACATTGGCGTTAAGGGAGGCTGTTGCAGTAGCCAGCTACATATTGACTAAATTGACTTATTGACCGAAATTGATTTAAAAATAGGGATTTATTATTTCACATAGCAAAAAGTCTGGAAGTTACAGAGTTGGTTAAAAAACAGCTAAACTATGTCAGGGCTCTGAGGTGGTATTTTTGCATTTCTCCTGGCTTATGGTCATAAGATAGCTGCCTCATTCAACCCCAAAGAAGTAGAAAAAGGGTGTATTCTCTTCTTTCTCTCTCTTTTTTTTTTTAAGGGGAAAAAACTTTCACCAGGTACTCTTTAGCTTAACTGACCAGAATTGAAACTCACGACCATGTCTTAGCTGGAAGGGAGGCTGGTAAAGTGGGGAATCTGACATTTCTACCTTTATACAGGGAGGTGGACTCTGCCTGCAAAAAGAAGATGTTAGGGCTTTATTGAGGTATAACTGACATACAATAAACTGCCCGTATCTAAATTGTGGAATTAAATGAGTTTGGATATGTGCAGACAGCATTGAAACTGTAACCACAAACCAGATCATGAACATATCCACCCTCAAAAAACTTTCCTTGTGCCTCTTTTAATTTCTCCATCTCACCCCTTCTCAACCCTTTCAAGCATCCGATCTGCTTTCTGTCACTACAGATTAGTTTACGTTTTCTAGAGTTTTATGTACTTGAGAGCATCAGTGATTCATTCCTTTTTAACTTTATTTTGTACATTTAATAATTGAAAATATAAATAATTAAAAACCAAAAAGAAAACACAATTGAATAAAAACATACATTTCTCAATCAAATGTACTGGATACATATACATTTTTTTTTGAATCATACAATAGTTTATACATTTGTTGAAGAGGCTGTTTTGTCCCGTTAACATTAACTTGGTAGGTTTGTCAAAAACCAGTTGATTGTATAGGTGAGGGTTTGTTTCTGGATTTCTCAATTCTATTCCACTGATCTATGTGTCTATATTTATGCCAGTACCATGCTGTTTTGACCCCTGTAGCTTTGTAATATGTTTCAAGGTCAGGCAGTAAAATTCCTCCCACGTCGCTCTTCTTTTTTAGAATGCTTTTGGCTATTCGCGTGCACTTTCCCTTCCATATGAATTTGGTAATTGCCTTTTCTGATTCTGTAAAGTAAGCTGTTGGGGTTTTGTTTGATATTGCATTGAATCTATAAATCACTTTGGGTAAGATTCACATCTTCACGATATTTATTTTTCTAATCCATGAACACAGAATGTCTTTCCATTTGTTTAGGTCTTTTAAAATTTCTTTTAGCATTGTTTGTAGTTTTCTGCATTTAGGCCCTGTACTTTGGTTAAATTAATTCCTAGGCATTTAAGTCTTTTTTTGCTATTGAAAATGTACTTTTTCCCAAGTTCCTTCTCAGATTGTTCAGTATTAGTGTACAAAAACATTACTGATTTTTGCGTGTTGGTCTTTTATCCTGCCACTTTGCTGAACTCATTTATTAGCTCAAATAGCTTTGTCATGGATACTTCAGAATTTTCTAAGTATAGGATCATGTCATCCACAAACAGTGAGAGTTTTACTTCCGCTTTTCCTATTTGGATGCCTTTAATTTTTTTTTCTTGTCTAATTTCCCTAGCTAGAACTTCTAGTACCATATTGAATAAAAATGGTAACAGTGGATATCCTTGTCTTGTTCCCGATCTTAGAGGGAAAGCTTTCAACCTTTCCCCATTGAGTACGATGTTGGCTGTGGGGTTTTCATATATGCCTTTTATCATGTTGAGGACTTTTCCTTCTATTCCTATCTTTTGAAGTGTTTTTATCAAAAAAGGATGCAGGATTTTGTCGAATGCCTTTTCTGCGTCAATTGAGATGATCATGTTTTTTTTTTTCCTTCAATTTGTTAATGTGGTGTATTACCTTGATTGATTTTCTTATGTTGAACCAGCCTTGCATACCAGGAATAAATCCCACTTGGTTGTGATGTATAAGTCTTTTGATATGCTGTTGGATTTGATTTGCAAGTATTTTGTTGAGAAATTTTGCATCTATGTTCATTAGAGAGGTTGGTTGTAATTTTCTTTTCTTGTAGTATCTTTATCCAGCTTTGGTTTTAGGGTGATGTTGGCTTCATAAAATGTGTTGGGTAATTTTCTCTCCTCTTCAATAATTTTGAAGAGTTTAAACAGGATTGGTGTTAATTCTTTCTGAAATGCTTGGTAGAATTCACCTGTGAAGCCATCTGGTCCTGGACTTTTCTTTGCTGGGAGATTTTTGATGATGGATTCAATCTCTTTAAATGTGATTGGTTTGTTAAGTTCTTGTATTTCTTGGAGCATCAGTGTAGGTTGTGCATTTTTAGGAATTTGTCCATTTCATCTAGGTTGTCTAGTTTGTTGGCATACAGTTTCTCATAATATCCTTTTATGATTCTTTTTATTTTTGCGGGGTCAGTTGTAACTTCCTTCATTTCATTTCTAATTGTATTTATTTGCATCGTCTCTTTTTTTTTCTTTGTTAGTCTTGTTAGGGGTTTGTCAATTTTATTCATCTTCTCAAAGAACCAGCTTTTGGTTTTGTTGGTTTTTCTCTATTTTTTTTTGTTTTCAATTTCATTTATTTTTTCTCTAATCTTTATTATTTCTTTCCTTCTGCTTGCTTTCAGATTGGTTTGCTGTTCTAGTTTCTCTATTTGTTAGTTAAATCTTTGAGTTTAGCTCTTTCTTCTTTTTTAATATAGGCATTTAGGGCTATACATTTCCTTCTCAAGACTGCCTTCACTGTATCCCATAAGTTTTGATACGTTGTGTTCTCATTCATTTGTCTCAATATATTTACTGATTTCACTTGCAATTTCTTCTTTGACCCACTGATTATTTAAAGTGTGTTGTTCAGCCTCCACACATTTGCAGATTTGCTTTTTTCCTTGTCTCTTATTGATTTCCAATTTCCTTCCCTTATGATCTGAGAAGGCACTTTGTATAATTTCAATCTTTTTATATTTATTGAGAGCTGCATTGTTCCCTAACATGTGGTCTTTCCTGGAGAAAGATGTATGGGCACTTGAGAAGAATGAATAACCCGCTGAATTTAGATGTAGTGTTTTGTATATGTCTGTTAGGTCTAACTCATTTATCTTATTGTTCAAATTCTCTGTCTCCTTGTTGATTTTCTGTCTAGTGATATGAGTGGGGTGTTGAAGTCTCCAACGATTATTGTAGAGATGTCTGTTTCTCCCTTCAGTTTTCCCAGAGTTTGTCTCATGTATTTTGGGGCACCCTGGTTAGGTGCTTAGATATTTGACTGCTGTATCTTCCTGATGGATTGTCCCTTTTATTAATGTATAATGACCTTCTATATCTCTTATAACTTTTTTGCATTTAAAGTCTGTTTTGTCTGATATTAGTATAGCTACACCTGCTCTTTTTTGGTTACTGTCTGCATGGAGTATCTTTTTCCAGTCTTTTACTTTCAGCCGTTTGTATCCCTCTGTCTAAGGTGAGTTCCTTGTAAGCAGCATAGGGATGGCTCATGGTTTTTCATCCATGCTGTCATCGTATATCTTTTGATTGGGGTGTTTAATCCATTCACATTCAATGGTATTACTGTAAATGCACTGTTTACTTCTACCATTTTATTCTTAGGTTTTCATATGTCATATCATATTATTGTCTGTCTTTTTACTCTTTTAATTATCCTTTCTGCTATTCTTATTCTATACTCTCCTCCAAACCTCTTTCTCCTGTCTTTCAGGTTCTAAGGCTTCCTTTAATATTTCCTACACAGGTGGATTCTTTTTTGCAAACTCTCAGTTTCTATTTGTTTGTGAATATTTTATACTCACCTTCATATCTGAAGGACAGTTTTGCTGGATAAAGAATTCTCGGCTGACAGTTCTTCTCTTTCAGTATCCTAATAGTATCATACCACTGTCTTCTAGCCTCCATGGTTTCTGAAGAGAAATCTGCGCTAAGTCTTATGGGATATCCCTTCTATGTGATGGTTTGCTTCTCCCTCACTGGTCTGAGAATTTTCTCTTTATCTTTGACATTTGACATTCTGAGTAGTATGTGTCTTGGAGTAGGTCTATTTGGATTTATTCCGGGGTACGGTGCCCTTCTTGGACATGTAAGTTCATTTCTTTCGTGAGAGTTGGGAAATTTTCAGCTATTATTTCCTCACATACTCTTTCTGCTCCATTTCCCTTCTCTTTTTCTCCTGGAACTCCTAAGACATATATGTTGTTGCATTTTGTGTTGCCATTCAACTCTCTGAGCCCCTGCTCATTTTTTTCAATTCTTTTCTCTCTCCAATTTTAGCTGTTCTGTCTTTGGTATCACTTATTGTGTCTTCTCTCATTTCGAGTCTGCTGTTATATGTTTCTGTGTTTTTTTTAAATGTATTTTTTATTTTTTTCTGAAAGATACTTAGATTACATAAAATGTTACATAAAAAAATATAAGGGATTCCCATATGCCCTAGTCCCCACACCTCCCACTTTTCCCCACATTAACAACTTCTTTCATTAGTGTGGTACATTCATTGCAATTGATGAACACATTTTGGAGCTTTGCCACTAAGGATGGATTATAGTTTACACTCTCTCCCACTCAATTCTGTAGGTTATGGCAGGGTATATCTATCATTGCAATGTCTTTCAGGACAATTCCAAGTCCCGAAAGTGCCCCCATATTATCTCTCTTTTTCCCTCTTTCTGACTTCAGCACCTCCAGTGGCCACTGTCTCCACATCAATGATATAATTTCTTCCATTGCTAGAATCACAATAATTCTATAGTAGAATACCAGTAAGTTGACTCTAGTTATATTTTATTCCCCAATCCTGCAGATTCTGGGATGGTGATGCCCAATCCACCTCTAATTGAGAAGGGGCTTCGATCCCATTCGGCTAATGGATGGGACTCTCTTGCTTGCAGTTGTAGACTCTCTCGGTTCCTTGATATGGTGGCTGTCCATCCTCACCTCCTTGTTATTTGTCCTGGGTGAGTCCAATGAACTGGAGAGCAGGTGTTGCCTCCACTGAGACTCAGGGCCCAGCTGGCACATGGGCTAATGTGTTTTTTCATCTCACCTATTGTGTCTTTCATTCCCAAGAACTTTGTTACTTTTCTGTTCAGGATTTCAGATTTTTGTTTGTGCTCACTCAATGTCTTCTTGATGTCGTTTATCTCTTTAATTGTATTGTCTTTCAACTCATTAATTTGATTTTGGAAATTTGTGCACATTGCATCAATTAGTTCTTTCAAATTCTGCATCTCTTCTGGGGCTTTGATATATTCCTTTTCTTGGGCCATGTCTTCTATTTTTTTAGTATGGCTTGTAATTTTTTGCTGATGTCTAGGCATCTGATTAGGATGTAGTTTACTCAGATGCTCAATTTCTTTCTCTTTTGTAGGGCTTTAGTGGCAGGAGGCTGTGTGTTACCAGTGCTCTTTGATTCTTGGCTCTACCTGGATTATTAGGATAGTCCTTGCTAGTTGCTCAAAACTTGCCACTTGACCCAGTAATTGGTTGTAGCCTTGCTTCCTAGGACTTTGGGGAGGGAGGCTATAGAGACCAGAAAAAGTCTCTCCTACTATTTAATTTTCTCACATGCACTTCCTTGGTTCTGCCAGCAGATGGCGCTCTTTGGCAGCACTCAGTTCAATGCCTGTCTCTTGTTGCATCATCTTGTTGCATCAGCTCACTGCACCGGCCCATCGTGCCCTCTTGCTGTCTTCTTTGGGAGGCACCAGGAACCTCTGATCCCTGCCTTGTTGTGTCTCTTATTATGTTTTTTCTTCTTGTGTCTCTTGTTGCATCATCTTGTTGTGTCAGCTTGCTGTGCCTTCCCCTCATGCCAGCTCGCTGTCTTCTTTACGAGGCACTGGGAACTAAACCAGGGACCTCCCATGTGGTAAGCGGGAGCTCTGTCGCTTGAGCCACATCTGCTTCTTTACCAATGGTTTTTAAATGCTACTCCCAGAACCAGTGCCAGTTGGTGGCATAAGAATCACCTGGGGAGCTTGTTAAATGGGTCAGAATCTGTGGGAATTTGTATTTTTAGGTCTGAGATTTGACCATCTATTTGGGTAACAAGCTGCACAGGTAATTCTGATACACAGCCCGGTTTGGGTACTTTGGTAGGAAGAGCATGGACTTTGCATTTAGGCAAATTTGAATTTGAATTCTAACTCTTCATTTATTAACTGTGTGAATTTGAGCAATTATTGAGAGCCTCAGGTCCTTAATCTGTGATAATGGTAATACCTACTTTATAGAGCTATTGTGAAATATGGAAAAAAACATATATGTATATAAAACATTCCAGGCATAGTGCCTGACATGTAGTAAGTATACAGTAACTAGTTATTATGTATGTTAGCTTGTAGTAAAAACTGTGTATTTGATTTAACTAAGAAACAGATTTCCATACCACTATAACAACAACAAAAAAAAGCAGAATGTAATAAATTGCTTCTCTTGTTGCCTAGTATCTGTTTTTTTGTTTATTTTATTTTATTTTTTTCAGTTTTTTTTAACTTTATTTTGTACATTTGATAATTGAAAATATAAACAATTAAAAACTAAAAAGTAAACACAGATGAATAAATATATACATTTCTCAATTAAATGTAATGGATACATATAAATTTTTTTTGAATCAAACAATATGTTACACAATATATTTGGTTCATAGTAACGCATTCATACAGTATTTGTCCTTTTGTGTCTGGCTTGCTTCACTCAACATAATGTCCTCCAGGTTCATCCATGTTGCCATATGCTTCCTAGTATCTGTTTTAATCTATAACTGATTTCCCTTTGGCCTGCCAAATATCTTCTAGGCTTGAAACATATGAGCTTTTGTTTATTTTCTTAGCTGCATTTTTGGCTGTGTCTGTTCTGTATAATCTATATAAGTATATAACTTGAAAATCAGCTTATTATACCCCAAACCCTAAATCCAATATCTGTGGACTATGCCACTTAATATTTAGTAGAGGTTATTTTTCACAGTACTCTCCTATAAAACCTTAAGCTAGACATTGTTCTTACTCTGAAAGTTAAAAAACAAAACAAAACAGACAATATCAATTCAGATAAAAGTTATAAGTGCACATTAAGGCATATTTTGTTATTCTCAAAGCTTATGTTATATAGTTGCCTAGGTTAGTAATTAGAATGTTACTTTGGATGGTTGTTTTGTGTGGTAAATAACTAGCCACAGATAATGAATGCTTATTTTCCCTGCTTCATTGCATAATGAGGTCTTGGAAGGGAGAAAGACACTAATATTTATTGAATAGTTACTTTGTGCTAGCAATTTGACTTAATTTATCTCATTGGAGAAAGGTAGCGTATTACATGGTTATGTGTAGAGTCTGAAGGCATACTGCTTTGGTTCCCATCCCAGTTCCTTGCCTGACCTTGGGCAAGTCACTACCTCTCTGTACCTAGGTTTCTTGTCTTTTCTTTCTTTTTTTCCAAAAAACAATTTTATTGATACATGTTAATAAAGCATACAGTTCATCCAAAGTGTACAATTAATGGTATTTGATATAATCACATAGTTGTGCATTCATCACTTCAAGCATTATTAGCTCATTTTCATAATTTCAATAATAATAAAAAAACAGACAAACAAGCAATTAAATTCCTTACCTCTCAATCTCTTTATGCTTCCCCTGCTGTACATAGCTGCTATTTCTGGCTATTCTTGCTTATTTATTTATTTATTCAGCAGTTTTACTGAGATATATTCACATACCATATTATTTATACAAAGTGTAGAATCAATAGTTTTTAGTATAATCACAATGTTGTGCATTCATCACCAAAAATATTTTGGAACAATTTCGTTACTCCAAAAATAAAAACTCTGTACCCCTTAGCAGTCCTTCCCCAGCTGTACATAAACTGCTAATCTAATTTCATCTTTATAAATTGATTCATATTTACATTTTATATAAATGGAATCTTACAATAGGTAGTACTCTGTGTGTGGTTTCTTTATGTTTTTTTTTGTCTGATATTAACATCTTGTAGTATTAACATACATTTGCTCAGTTTCAAAGTAAAGATGGGCTTATATATGCAATTTTACCCACACTCATATTTTACATGAGGTTTTACTATGCTGTACAGTCCCATGTGACATTTTTTAGCTTTCCTATTAGTAATATACATGACCTTACACTTTCCCTTTAAACCACTGTCATACCCACATAATGGTACTGCTAGTTACAAATGTGATGTTGGGCTTTCACCTTTTCTATTCATTTCCAAAGATTAACACATCCTTTTTTCCAATTCTGCACAAGTTAACCTTCAGCTTTCCATTTTCTAACCTCATTCTGTTTTCTGGTGACCTATATTCAAGTTATTCACTCCATGAGATTACACAATATATTTAGTTCATGGTAGTGCATTCATACAGTATTTGTTCTTTTGTGTTTGGCTTGCTTCATTCAACATAATGTCCTTCAGGTTCATACATGTTGTCATATGCTTTATGACCTCATTTCTTCTTACAGCTGCATGATACTCCATCATGTGAATACACTACAGTTGGTTTATCCATTCATCGGTTGATGGACAACTAGGTTGTTTCCAGCTTTTGGCAATTGTGAATAACACCACTATGAACATCTGTCCATGTCATGGCTCTCAATTCTGCATATATACCTAGGAGTGGTATTGCCAGGTCATGTGACAGATATATATTCAACTTCTTCAGGAACTGCCAAACAGTCCTCCACAGTGGCTGTACGATTCTACATTCTCCACAAGGCCAGCTGTAGACTATCAGGCAAACGGCTTGTCTCTTCCTGGGACCTTCTCTCCTTCCTCACGACCAAGCTCCTCTGTGTGCTTACTTCCCCAGGCTCCAGCATTAAAACTCCAACATCAAAACTCCAACTCTGTCCTTTGCCATGTCTTTTATCTTTGAGACCCCACCCACCAAGGGGCAGGACTCAACGCCCTACTGATGTGGAATCAAAGCCCTAATCATAATTTAATCACACCCAGAGGAACAGACCAGTTTACAAGCATAATCCGTATCTATTTTTGGAATTCATAACTATATCAAACTGCCTATCAAACTGCCACAGTGACCTTTTTTGCCTCTTACAATGGTTTTGCATTTAAAGTCTATTTTGTCTGATATTAGTATAGCTACTTCCACACTCTTTTAGTTATTGTTTGCTTATAAGATTGTTTTCCAACCATTCACTTTCAGCCTCCTTGCGTCCCTGGGTCTAAGTTGGATTTCTTGTAGACAACATAAAGATTGGTCATATTCCCTTATCCATTCTGCCAATCTGTGTCTCTTGACTGGAGAGTTTAATCCATTTACATTCAATGTTATTACTGTCAAGGAGTTACTTATATTAGCCAAATTTCTTTAGGTTTATGTATGCTTTATGTTGTTTTTATTTCTCTTTTTATATTTTTAGTTGTTCTTACACTCTCCTCAAACTCTCTGTCTCCTGTTTTTTCCTTTCAACCTGCAGAACTCCCTTTAGTATTTCATGAAGGGCAAGTTTCTTATTGACAAACCCTCTTAATTTCTATTTATCTGTGAATAATTTGAACTCTCCCTCACTTTTGAATGCCAGCTTTGCTGGATAGAGAATTCTTGGCTGGAAGTTTTTTTCTTTTAGCACCTTAACTATGTCATACCACTGCCTTCTTGCCTCCATAGTTTCAGATGAGAAATCAGCATGTAATCTTATCGAGCTTCTCTTATATGTGATGGATCTCTTTTCTCTTGCTGCTTTCAGTATTCTCTCTTTGTCTTGAGCATTAGACATTTGACAAGTATATGTCTTGTGGTAGGCCTGTTAGGATTTATACTGTTTGGGGTGTGCTGCATTTCCTGGACATGTACATTCCATGTCCTTCAATAGGGTTGGGAAATTTTCGGACATTATTTCCTCCAACACACATTCTGTCCCCTTTCCCTTCTCTTCTCCCTCTGGGATGCCTATATAATGTGTATGTTTGTGTGTTTCGAGTTGTCATTCAAATCCCTAAGTCTTTGCTGGATTTTTTCTTTTTATCTATCTGTTTTACTATGTGTCTGATTTCAGCTGTACTGTCTTCCACATTGCTGATTCTTTCCTCTGCCTCTTCTAATCTGCTGTTATGTGCTTCCATTGTATTTTTGATTTCTTGCATTGTGCTATTCCTCACCATCATTATCTGTTATCTTTTTATGTTTGTTTACAATTTCTTCAGTATGTTCTCCCAGTGTCTTCTTAATATCTTTAATCTCTTCCTTCACTTCATTAAGTTGATTCATATTTGTTTGGACATCTCAGATTAGTTGTTCCATGTTCTGCATCTCCTCCTGATTTTAGTTTGTTCATTAGACTGGACCATGTCTTCCTGTTTCTTAGTATGGCTTGTAATTTTTTGTTGGTGTCTAGGCATCTGTTTGTCTTGATGGGCTTATTCTGTTGATTAGCTTCTCTTTCTACTCTAGGATTTTATTTTATTGTTGTTTTTGTATGTGTGGTGAGGTTTCACTTTGACAATTCGATACTCTTATTCT
>JAQZBX010048016.1:0-20312 GCA_029593785.1 Cabassous unicinctus | reverse complement strand
GGAAGAAGCTGGGCCCACGGAGCCTTGGGAGGAGGAAGGAAGGAGAGACCAGGTTGGCATCGCCCGCCATCTTGCTTTAACATGTGGCAACTGACTTGGGTGAGAAAGTACCTCTTACGGTACCTTGAATCGGACTCTTTAGGGCCTTGTAACTTGTAACCAAATAAATATGGTTTATTAAAGCCAACAGCTATCTGGTACTTTACATCACCACTCCTTTTGCTGACTAATACAATGCGTGACATGACAAATGATTTTAAAAATTAATGCTTTTTTTTTTCATTTTATTTTTAATTTATTTTTAATTTTTTAACAAATCAATTTTATTGATGTTAATAAAGCAGAAATCCATCCAAAGTGTACAATCATTGGTATTAGGTATAATCACATATTAGTTCATTCATCACTTCAATCATTCTTAAAGCCCTTTCATTGTTCTAATAATAATAAACAAACTAGCAAAACTCATACCTCTCAATCACTCTATTCTTCCCCTGCCACACATAGCTGCTATTCTTTTTCCTTCTACCTAGTATATTTGTACTTACATTTTGTAAAAACAGTCATATATGCAATTTCACACATATTCGTGTTTTACATGAGGTTTCACTATCTTGTATGTTTCCATGTTACAGTTTTTAGCTTTCCTTCCAGGAACATACATGACCTTAGACTTTCCCTTTCAACCATTGTCAAACCTATATAATAGCTCTGCTACTTATAAACACCATGATGTGCTCTCACCATTTCTATTCACTTCCAAAAATTTACAAGCAACCTTTTTACCAATTCTGCACAGATTAACCCTCAGCTTTCCATTCTCTATCCTCATTCTATTTTCTAGTGACCTATATTCTAATTATTAACTCCATGACTTTACATAATATATTTAGTTCATAATAACACAATCATACAGTATTTGTCCTTTTGTGTCTGACTTGCTTCACTCAACATAATGTCCTCCAAGTTCATCCATGTTGTCATGTGCTTCACGACTTCATTTCTTCTTACCACTGCATAATATTCCATCATGAGAATACGCCTCAGTTTGTTTACCGATTCATCAGTTGATGGACACCTGGGTTGTTTCCAACTTTTGGCAATGGTGAATAATGCCGCTATAAACGTCGGTGTGCAGATGTCTGTGTCTCTGCTCTCAGTTCTTCTGGTATATACCTAGTAATGGTATTGCTGGGTTACATGGCAAGTCTGTGTTCAACTTCCTTAGAAGTAGAGCCAGTCCTCCACGGTGGCTGTACCATTCTACATTCCCACCACAGTGAATGAGCGTTCCTACCTCACATTTACAGTTTCCAGCTTTTAATAGTGGCCAGTCTAATAGGTGTGAAATGATTTCTCATAGTTTTGATTTGCATTTCCCTAATTGCTAGTGATATTGAACATTTTTCATATGTTTCTTCACCATTTGTATTTCTTCTTTGGACAATTGTCTTTTGAATTCTTTTGTCTATTTTTTAATCAGATAGTTTGTCTTTTTATTGTTGAGTTGTATGATCTCTTTATATATCATGGATATTAAACCCTTATCAGATCATTGATTGCCAAATATTTTCTCCCATTGAGTCTGCTGCCTTTTCACCCTTTTGACAAAGTCCTTTAAGGTGCAAAGTGTTTAATTTTGAGGAGGTCCCATTAATCTATTTTCTCTTTTGTCGCTCGGGCTTTGGGTATAAGGTTTAAGAAACTACTGCCTACCACAAGATCTTGAAGATGTTTTTCGACATTTTCTTCTAGGAGCGTTATGGTTGTCACTTTTATATTTAGGTCCTTGATCCATTTTGAGTTATTTTTTGTATAAGGTGTGAGATAGGGGTCTTCTTTCTTTCTTCTAGATATGGATATCCAGTTGTCCCAGCACCATTTGTTGATTAGACTGTTCTGGCCAAGTTGGGAGAGCAGCCTTTTCAAAAATCACTTGACTGTAGATGAAAGGGTCTATTTCTGAGTTTTTTATTCAGTTCCTATGGCCAGTCTGTATTTATGCCAGTGCCATGATGTTTTTTACACTGTCACTAAGTAATACGCTTTAAAGTCAAAAAGTGAGAGTTTGCCAACTTTGTTCTTTTTTAAGACATTTTTGGCTATTCAGGGCCTCTTACCTTTCCAAATAAATTTGCTTATTGGTTTTTCCATTTCTCCAAAAAAGGCTGTTGGGATTTTTATTGGAATTGCATTGTATCTGCAAATCACTTTGGGTAGAATTGATATGTTAATGGTATTTAGTCTTCTAGTCCATGAACATGAGAATGCCCTTCCACTTATTTAAGTCTTATTTGGTTTCTTTTGACAATGTTTTGTAGTTTTCTGAATACAGGTCCTTGATGTCCTTGTGTAGCAGTTTGTATTATTTATGAATCCAAAAAGAGATATGGATTATGTTTGTAAACTGATCTGTTCCTCTGGATGTGATACGCTTTGATTGTATTAGATTCAACCGAGTTGTCTTTGATTAAATTATGTTAAGATTAGGGCTTTGATTCAACCATGTCAGTAGGGCTTGACCCAAGGTTGAGTCCCAGCCCTCTGGTGGGTTATATAAACAGACACTCACTCAAAAAGACTCACAGTTTTGATCCTTGAGCACCAGGGAGAGATGAGCCATTTCCTTATAGTTTATAGCTGACCTTGTGAAGAGAGTAGAGCAGCTGAGAAGCCTGAGAGACAAGCCCTATACCAGCCTACAGCTGAGATCAGAAGAAGCTGGGCCCACAGAGCCTTAAGAGGAGAGACGAGGCAGAGACTGCCCTCCATCTTGCTTCAACACATGGCAACTGACTTGGGTGAGAAAGTACCTCTTACAGTATCTTGAGTTGGACACTTTAAGGCCTTGTAATTGTAAGCTTTTACCCTAAATAATACCCTTTATAAAAGCCAACAGATTTCTGGTACTTTGCATCAACACTTCTTTGGCTGACTAATACACCTTGGTTAAGTTTATTCCTAAATATTTGATTGTTTTAGTTGTTATTATAAATGGATTTTTTTCTGATTTCCTTCTCAGATTGCACATCACTAGTGTACAGAAATGCTCTTGATTTTTGCATATTAATCTTGTATCCTGACATGTTGCTGAACTCATCTATTCTAGTAGCTTTGTTGTAGATTTTTCAGGAGATTCTAGATATAGGATCATATCATCAGTGAATAGTGCAAGTTTTATTTCTTCCTTTCCTATTTGGGAGCTTTTTTCCCTTTATCTAGCTTAATTGCTCTAGCTAGAATCTCTAGCACAATATTGAATAACAATGGTGACATGACAGTGGGCATCCTTGTCAGTGGGCATCCTGATATCAGTGGGAAAGCTTTGTCGTTCATCATTGAGCACAATGCTAGCTGTAGGTTTTTCATATATACACTTTACCATATTGAGAAAGCTTCCTTCTATTCCTATCTTTTGGAGTATTTTTATGAAGAAAGGGTGCTGTATTTTGTCAAATGCCTTTTCTGCATCAATTGAGAAGATCATGTGATTTTTCTTCTTCAATTTGTCAATGTGGTTTATTATATTTGATTTTCTTGTGTTGAATCACCCTTGCATACCTGAGATAAAACCCACTTGATCATGGTGTATAATTCTTTTAATGTGTTTTTGGATTTGGTTTGCAATATTTGGTTGAGGATTTTTGTATCTATATTCATTAGATATATTGATCTGCAATTTTCTTTTTCTTTTTTTTGTAAAATCTTTATCTGGTTTTGGTAGTAGGGTGATGTTGGCTTCATAGAATGAGTTTGGTAGCATTCTTTCCTGTTCAATTCTTTTGGAAGCTCTTGAGCAAGATAGATATTAGATAGTCTTTGAATGATTGCTAGAATTCAACTGTGAAACTATTTGGTCCCAGGCTTTTCATCTTTGTGAGGTTTTGATGTCTGTTTCAATCTCCACTTATGATTGGTTTGTTGAGGTCTTCTATTTCTTCTAGGGTCAGTATATGTGGTTCGTGTGTTTCTAGGAATTTGTCCATCTCATCTACATTTTCTAGTTTTTTGGCATACAGCTGTTCATAGTATCCTCTTATGATCTCTCTTATTTCTGCGGGGTCAGTAGTAATGCCCCCATCTCATTTTTTATTTTATTTATTTGCGTTTTCTATCTTTTATTTTTTGTCAGTATAGCTAAGTGTTTGTTGATTGTGTTGATCTTCTCAAGGAACCAATGTTTGGTTTCGTTGATTCTCTCTATTGATTTTTGTCCTCAGTTACATTTATTTCTGATCTGGTCTTTATTATTTCTTTTCTTTAGCTTGGTTTGAGATTAGGTTGCTGTTCTTTTTCTAGTTCCTCCAGGTGTGCTGTTAGATCTTCAATTTTAGCTCTTTCTTCTTTTTTAGTATAAACATTGAAGGCTGTACGTTTCCCTCTCAGCACTGCCTTCACAGTGTCCCATAAGTTTTTATATGTTGTGTTCTTATTTTCATTCTTCTCAAGATATTTGCTGAATTCTCTCGCAATTTCTTCTTTGACCCACTGATTATGTAATAGTGTATTGTTTAATCTATATATTTATGAATTTCCCCTTTTTCCATCCATTATTGATTTCCACTTTCACTCCATTATCATCAGAGAATGTGTTTTGTATAATTTCAGTCTTTTAAAATTTATTGTCTTGTGTTGTGACCCCAACATATCTATCTTGGAAAACGATCCATGAGCGCTTGAAGGAATGTATATCCTGCTGTTTGGAGGTGCAATGTTCTATAGATGTCTGTTTGATCTTGTTCATTTATCATATTATTCAGGTTCTCTGTTTCTTTATTTATTCTCTGTCTAGATGTTGTATCCAATACTGAGAGTGGTGTATTGAAGTCTCCAACTATTATTGTAGAGACATCTATTTCTCACTCCAGTTTTGTCAGTGTGTGCCTCGTGTATCTTGGGGCACTCAGGTTAGGTGCATAACTATTTAGTATAGTTATTTCTTCTTGGTGAATTGCCCCTTTTATCAATATATAAAGAGCTTCTTCATCCCTTATAACAATTTTGCATTTAAAATCTATTTTGTCTGATATCAGTATCATGACTCCAGCTCTTTTTTGGTTGCTATTTGCATGGAATATCTTTTTCCACCCTTTCATTTTTAACCTGATTGTGTCCTTACTCCTGAAGTGAGTCTCTTGTAGACAACATATAGGTGGCTTATATATTTTTTGTGCATTCTGTCAGTTTGTCTTTTGATTGGGAGTTCAAGCCATTAACATTCAATGTTATTACTGTAAAGGCATTGCTTACTTCATCCATTTTGTCCTTTGGCTTTCTGCTGTCATATCTTACTATGGTCTGTCTTTTTACCCTTTAATTTACCCTTCCTGATAATCTTCATTTCTGTACTCTTCTCCAAGTCTCTCACCCTTGTGTTTTTTTCCTTCCTTTCAGGCTGCAGCACTCCCTTTAGTATTTCTTGTAATTCTAGTCTTTTGGTAACATATTCTGTCAGTTTTTGTCTGAAGACTTTGAACTCACCTTCATTTTTGAAGGACAATTTTGTCGGATATAGAATTCTTGGCTGACAGTTTTTCTCTTTCAGTACCTTAGATACATCATACCTCTTTCTTCTCACATCCATGGTTTCTGATGAGAGGTCGGCACTTAATCTTATCAAGTTTCCCTTGTATGTGGGGCTTTGGTTTTCTCTTGCTGCTTTCAGAATCCTCTATCTCTGATATTTGTCAATCTGAATAGTAGGAGTCTCAAGGTAAGTCTATTAGGATTTATTCTGTTTGAGGTACACTGTCCTTCTGGGATATTGATTTTCATGTCTTTTATAAGGGTTGGGAAGTTTTGGTCATTATTTCCTCAAATATTCTTTCTGCCCCTTTTCCATTCTCTTCTCTTTCTGGGACACAGATAGTGTGTATGTTTGTGTTTTTCCCACTGTCATTCAATTCCTTGAGACACTGTTCCATTTTTTCCATTCCCTTTCTGTTCTCTTGTCTTTTCCAGTTCAGATCTTCTGTCTTTGAAATCGCTAATTCTTTCTTCGAACAAGTCAAATCTGCTCTTATGTGCCTCTAATGTATTTTTTTATAAACTATATTATTTATTAAATTATAAATTCTGTTATCAAAAGAATGATCAGATCGAGAGAAACCTCCAAACTATAAGGACTAGCTAGACAGCAGAGCCTATGAGAATGCCATGAAGTATATTACTGACAAAATTCTGAAACACAAGTTATTAGTGGTTTACTTTACATTTACATTTCAGTATCTTTACTATAAAATGTTTGTTGTTCATCTATTTTAAAATCCCAAATTCATATATCTTCTCACATTAAATTATGCTTCCTGCTCAGACTGCTACCAAATATCTCAAAGGTGCCAAATTTTGGTAATGATTTTATGTCAATCCATGCAAAAAAATAACATATAATGCAAGAGTCATATGAAGACCGTTAATGCCAGATAATACACACTGGCCAAAAGAACTGAAGAAAAAAATTTTAATCTTATAAAATAAACAGACCTCAAGAAAACTGGATTATTACTAAACAGCAGCCAGGGACACGCACAACCATCATGTGACCACCCAAAGGGCCACGGGGATGGAGCCTGGCTCTAATGTACTTTTTATCTCATCCATTGTGTCTTTCATTCCCATAAGATCTGTTATTTTCCTTTGCAGGCTTTCAAATTGTTCTTTATGCTCTCCCAGTGTCTTTTTAATATCATTTATCAGTTTAGTCATATATTCTCTCAATTCTTTGAATTGATTTAGGAGAATTGTATGATTATCACTGATTAATTATGTTAAATCCTGTATGTTTTCAGGATATCTAGTTTGTTCTTTTGGCTGGGCCATCTCTTCCTGTTTCCTAGTATGGCTTGTAATTTTTTGCTGATGTCTAGGCATCTGAACATGTTGGTGAATTTACTCTGGTGACCAATGTCTCCCTCTTGCCTATTTTTATTTCCCACAACTCTTCTTTGATATTTGGTTCAACTTATTCTAAGTCTTTAAAATTGCCCAGCTTAAGTTATCTTAAAACAGATTTTAAAATCTTAAAACAGATTTTCTCCCAGGAGTTAAGGTACAGAGAGAACCAAAAGCAGCTTTAGTCCATGCAATTTCCAGACCGGCCAGCACATGGCACCCATTGGTGCACCTTTCCATAGAGGTGTTTAAGTCTCAGCTTTCCTGTGTTTTGGTCTGGCCAGAGCCAAGATTCAAAGTGGGGTTTACTGGTTGAAGTCACTGAAGAAAAGCCCCCTGACTCCCCCTCCCTTTTCCCCTGAAACAGCTAACAGGGAGGAAGGTGTCTGCTCCCTTCTCAGTCAGCTGCAGTGAACCAGGGGTTTTACCCCAGCTTAATATCTTGGGGTGGGGGAAAGGAGCCTTTCCCAGCTGCTGCAGGGATTTGATAAGTCATATTTGTTGATTTGGCTTCTTCGTCTCTTTGTCCCTCACTCTCCTGGGAGTTGCACAGCACTGTCCTGATGATCTGACCCCCAAAGCAGGTCCCTTGGAGAGCTTTTGACCCTTTCTCCATTGTTTTTGTGAGACAGGTGAGCCCTGCCTGCCTAGTCCAATGCCGTCTTCCCACAATCTTTTCAAAGCATTGTTTTGTTTTGTTTTTCCTTCCAAGTGGTGTTTAAAATAATGGAATACCTTAAATAAATGGTATTTGATAATTGTTGAAATCTGACATATTTCCCTGTGAGGGCTCTCTTGGTTCACATCCAGTGTCATTCTTATTGTCATATTTTAATATTTTTGACCTACATATTGGACATCTCATTCATTGGGTCTTAACTAGCATTTTCCTAATTTCTGGTGGGAGAGGTCGTCTGTTCACATGATTTGGGGTCTTTTGTGTTTCCGTCTCTGTGACATGCCTGTTCATATCTGTTTCCATTCTTTGATTTGCGTGTTTATTCTACACATTGATTCCATACCATTTGTATTTATTATTGATACAAGTCCTTTAACTATTGTAACAACTACCTTCCATTTTGTGGCTTGTTTTTTCTCTATTTGTTGTGATTTTTAAAAAACAGAAATTCTTAATTTTAATATAGTTGAATTTTTTATTTAATGTGGTTGAAAACTCTAAGATTTCAGCTGTTTTCTAGTGTATCTTGTTTAAGAAATTCTCCCCTATTGAAGGCGAAAAGGATAGTCTCCTATATTTTAAAGGTGTTGACGACTTGCCTCTCACACTGAAGTCCTGAATTCACGTGGCATGAATTTATGAGTGTGAATAATGCTAGTGATCTGTTCCACTTTTTCCCACGGAGGTAACAAGTTGCCCCAGCCTCCTTGGTGGAACTTCCTGCCTTTGCTCAATGACCTCCCGCCACCTCTGAGGAGTTTCCAGCTCCGTGCTCCCGGCTCCAGTCCCTTGCTCCGGGCCCACTGGTTTAGGTTGACAGTGTCGGCCCCACGCTGTCTGGTTATTCATGTGGAAGGTGGTCTTGCTGCTCTCCTGCCCCTCCCCCCTTAGGGGAGGATGATGCAGCCACGTCCACAACTCACTTTGACCAGAGAAATGCTCATAAGTACCATGTGCTGTAACGTGTGGACAGGAGCTTTCAGGACCAGGGATGGACCGGTGGCCCCACTGACTGGTGCCTGTGTGAGGCCGATGCCCAGAATCCCCTGGGAACCCCAGGATGGGTACGTGGGGCGAGTGAGAAGGAGCATGTGTGCTTTTAAGCTGCTCAGCTTTGGGATGGTTCGTTACCAGAAGACATAACCCAGACAGTTCTGACCCATCATGGACTTCACAGCCAGCCCTGATAGTTCGTGGGCAAGCCTCATTTTCCTTCTGGTAATTGCTGGTCTTCTGCTCTTTCACATCGTTTTGGAATCAGCTCCCCCTCCCCCCAGGCCTCTCAATGTTTGATTATAATGACGTTAATTAAAGAGGTTCCTCTGGAGGGAAGGGGGTCCTTGCAGAATGGATCCTTCTCTGCGTGCACATGGTGCGTCTCCTATACTAGGTGTTTATCAGTGCCTTTCACAGGGATTTCCCTACTATTTTTTGCTGCTTTTCTTGCAGTAGTTTTAAATGACATTTGCCTACTGTTTCTTGCTGTTGTGACATAATTTGTTTTATTTATTCATATATCCAGCCACCTTGCATACTCTCTTCTTAATTCTAAAAATTATATGCCAAATCACTTGGGTTTCTATGTAAGTTGAAAGGAAAGATGGAGAACATTGCTGTCTTGTCCTCAATGAGTTTTTGAATAGAAGCTGTGCTAGAGACAGGCTTGAGTTTAGGTAGCTTCTGACGTGTTACTGTCAACAACTAGGAAGAAGGTTTTTGGCAGAAATCCTTTACAAGGGTAACAGGGTTTCCGGATCTTCTAAATTTGCTACAAATCATGAATGAGATTTGAATTTTATCTAAATACTTTTACTCACAGTTTGTGAACATATTTTTTCTCCAGTAGTCTATTAATATGGTTAATTACATTAATCCATTTTTAATGTAAAACTAATTTTAAATTTTTAAAATAAACTTTGATTGTGATGATTATTTTTTTTTATTTTGATGGACTGAGTTTGCTAATAGCTTAGAAATTTTTGATCTATGATCTTGCATGAGGGAAGCTGGTCTGTAATCCCCTATTTTTTGTGCCATCGTAAACTGACCTTGATATTATGGTAGCAGAAGCCTCATTCAGTGCACCCAGGAGTGTATTTTCTTTCTTTCTCCTTGGGAAATTTTGTGCGTGATCAATATAATCTGCTTCTTGAATATTTGGTGTATCATCTGAGCCTAGTGTTTTCCCTATGAGAAGGCTGGAAATACTGATGCAGTGTATTTAGTAGCTGCTGGCTTAGTTAGTGTTTCCATTTCTTTTAAAGTCAGCTCAGGTCATATACTTGGGAATTTGATCATTTATTCACATGTATTTAGGTAAAGTTGTTCAGAATGTTTGACTTTTTAAAATATTTCTCCCCTACTTATAGTTATACCTTATTAATTCCTATTACTGCTTAATTTTGCTTTCTTTTAATCTATGCATTCTCAACAAGGATGATATCACCCAAAAGGTGGCAAACATTGGTTTTTTGGGGAAGGAGACTCTTATTCTTCCTATGGATAAAGCGCAGATGCACATACAGCCCATAACAGATAATGAGCATATCTGTGGTATTAAAACTTGGGAGTAATTGGGGGGGGGGGTTGGAGTCAGAACATGGTTCTTATGAGGGGGCTATAATGAAAAAAGAAAGGTTGAGAAACACTATTTACTTTATATTCAATGTTCAAGACTATTTTTGTGTTAGGTTACTTTTCAAATAGATTTTGTCTCTTATTACTCTCTGTTACATTATCATATTTATTTAATTCTTTTGTTCCTTCTTTAATATCTCCCCTTCACTTCTTTTGATTTCTCCTTTGCTTCATAATTATTTACATGTGTGATTTAAAATTTTCAATTTTATGTGTTTTTTCCCAAGGAATTCTTTCAGGCATTGATTCCCAAACTGCATTGCCCTTGTAGGACATGATCTGTATGGTAGTGTTTCTTTGAATTTTATTGAGACTTATTTGATTTTGTGATTGGGTTGAAGATATTTTATAAGCCCATCAAACCAAATTTATTGTGTTGTTCAAATCTCAATTTTTAGTGACATTTTAGCTACTTGACCAGATGCCCTGCTCCGCCCGCCTCTTCCCTGCCCTGGGCCGCGGGTCCCTGTAGCCAGGTCTTTCTCAGGCTCATCGCTGGCCCTGCCCTGGCCCCAGTGCCCCCCTGGCGTCTCCTCTCCCCGTGTCCCTCTCCTCTCGTCTCCCTCACTTCTTGTCTGTCTTGTCTTGGTCTTTGGTTTCCTGTCCATCTCTCCTCTCCTGCTCCCCGCCTTCCCTCTCCTTTTCCACACACAAGATTCTGCCTTTGATTTTTTTTTCCTCCTAGGCTGACACTTGGGCTGCAATTATTTTCGTCCATTCACCCATCCTCCGTCTGTCCATCCGTCCGTCCATGGCTGCTGCTCCATTATGCTCAGCCAGGGCTGGTGCCGGGCGCTAGGGTAAAGGGCTTGCGCCAGTTTATAGCCAAAAATCTGCTCGTTGCCTGTCGTGGGAAAACACACACATGGTCAAATCATAAATCTGTGAATTTTCAGGGTGAGCTGAAGGAAAATACTTTGAGAATAGGCGTTGATCGAAACCTTTTCTCGGCGTCTTGCCTTTGTAGTGGCACAGAGGACCCACCTGGAAGGACGCTCAGCCTTGCAGGGGCACTTAGGGGACACGCCCACCCACGCCCTCCTGTGGACATGCAGCGCCTGGTTGGGGCGACTTTAAGAGCTGGTTCTGGGAGGACAATAGGGAAGCCAGAGCTTTGCCCTTGAAACCCCATGGGTAAGAGTTGAAATAAGAAATTAACTATAAATGTCTAAAGTACATACATACTTCTTAGTGCAGCTGACGTTCAGAAATTAAGTGACATAATTACTGTTGAGTAAGCCACTATGTTTTTTAGCAATAATTGAGGTATTTGAAATTAATGTTTTTGTATACATTGTGGAGGACCAGGGTGAAAGTACTCCATCTTAATATCAAAGATTTTCGTAGACACATTAAGAAGTCTAGAAAAACAAACCTGGTTCATTTTTGAGGAATAAGGTAGAAGCATTCTATATCAAGGCAAATTTTTTACATCTTTGAAAAACTTTTGCTGCAAAGATGTGATTTCATTATTTAATGATATTTTAATGACATATCTATATATTCAAACAAACACACACACATATAAAGAAACCTTGTTAGTTTTAAGGATAATTACCAGCTAAAGTTCTAAGCTAGGGTTTTATTTCAACTTTTTAATATAATAGCATATATAGACCTCAGACATTTTCATTTTAACTATTTTCAAGGGTACAGTTCAGTGGTATTAATTGTATCCACAATGCTGTCATCACCAACATCCACTAGTCTTCCTTGTCTTGTTCCTGACCTTACAGGGAGGGTTTCCAGCCCTTCACCAGTGAGTTATGTGGATTTTACACATAAGCCTTTTGTTGTGTTGAGGAAGTTCCCTTCTATTCCTACTTTTCTCAGTTTTTTGTTTGTTTGTTTATGATAAAAGGGTATTGGATTTTGTCAAATTTCTTTCTTTCTTTTTTTTCTTTTTGTAGGTACCGAGGGGATTGAAACTGGGACCTCATATGTGGGAAGCCAGCACTCAACCACTGAGCCACATTGGCTTCCCTGAGCTGTTTTTGTTGTTGTTGTTGTTTTTCATTCGTTTTGCTTGTTGTTCGCTTTTGTTTTTTTCTTTTCAGGAGGCCCCAGGAACCGAACCCAGGACCTCCTGGATGGGAGGTGGGAGCTTAACCTCTTGAGCCACATCCACTCCCCTCAAATATCTTTTCTATGTCAATTGAGATGATCAAGTGATTTTTTCCCTTCATTCTATTTGTGTTGTATATCACATTGATTAATTTTCATATGTTGAACCACACTTGCTTTCCTGAAGTAAATCCTGCTTTGTCATGGCATACACTTCTAATATATTGTTGGATTTGATGTGCTAGTATTTTGTTGAGGATTACTACATCTATATTCAGAAGGAAATTACCTTACTCTCTAATTTATATTTTTTAGGTATGTTGAGATATTCTATTTCTTTTTCAGTTAATTTAGATAAGTTGTAAATTTCTAAGAATTTATCCATTTCCTCTGGGTTATCTGATTTATTGGCATACAATTGTTCATAGTATTCTTTTATAATCTTCTTAATTTCTACAAGATTTTTAGTAATGTCCTCACTTTCATTTCTGAATTTGGTGATTTGTGTCGTCTCTTTTTTTTCTCTGTGAGAGCAGCTAAAGTTTTGTCAATTTTAAAAAAAATCTTTTCAAAGAACCAACTTTTGGTGTCATTGATTTTCTTGATTCTGTTTTTATTCTCTGTCTCTGCTTTGATCTTTATTATTTCCTGCCTTCTGGTAACTTTAGGTTTACCTTACTCTTTTTCCAGCCTCAAGATGTGTAGTTAGTTAATGAATGGTCTCTTTCTTCTTAAATATAGGCATTTATAGCTATAAACTGCTTTCTAAGCACTGCCTTTGCCACTTCCCACAGATTTGGTATGTTGTGTTTTCCTTTACATACACTCATCTCTAAAAATTTTCTTGTTTCCCTTGTAAATTCTTCTTTGGCCCATTTGTCATTTAAGAATAAACTATGTAATTTCCACATATTTGTGAATTTCCCAGTTTTCCTTCTGTTATTGATTTCTAATTTCATTCCATTGTGGTCGGAGAAGATACTATGTGTGATTTCGATGTTTTAAAATTTATTGAGACTTGTCTTATGCCCTTATATATGTTCTACTCTGGAGAATGATCCATGCGCACTTGAGATGAATGTGTATTCTGCTGTTGTTGGGTGGAGTGTTTTATATATGTCAGATAGGTCTTGTTGGCTTATGGTATTACTCAAGTCCTCTGTTTCCTTATTGATCTTCAGTCTAGATGTTCTATCCACTCATGAAAGTGGTGTTTTGAAGTCTTCAAATATTGTTGTAGTACTGGCTATTTCTCCCTTCAATTTCATCAATGTTTGCTTTATGTATTGGGGCTCTGTTATTAGGTGCACATATGTTTATATTTGTTATATCTTCTTGTTGGATTGACCCTCTTATTCATATATAGTGTACTTGTTTGTCTCTTGTAACAGATTTTGGCTTAGAGCCCATTTTAATTTCCTGGCTTCTATGACAAATGCCATACAATGGGTTGGCATAACAACAGGAATTCATTGGCCCATGGTTTCAGAGACTACGAGGCCTGTTTCCTCCTGGTCTCCTGGGGTTGGTATTGTCCAGGCTGGCTGGTAATCCTTGGGTTCCTTGGCTTTCCCATCACATGGTGATTTTCTCTCCTTTCTCTTCTGATTTTCACTGACTTCCAACTTCCAGCTCCTCTCTGTGGCTTTTTCTTTTTAAAAGGCTTCCAGTAATAGGATTAAGACCAATTCTGATTCAGTTGCGCCACACTTTAACTAAAAATAACATCTTCAGATGGTACTATTTACAAGGGTTCACACCCACACAAATGGGATTAAGATTAAGAATATGCTTTTTTTCCTGGGGTACGTAGTTCAACTTTCCAAGAAATTTATTTTCTGATGCTAGTATAGCCACCCTTTTGGTTACTATGTGCATGGAATTTTTTTCAACCTTTTACTTTCATCCTATTTGTGTCTTTGAATTTAAGATGAGTCTCTTGTAAACAACATATAGTCCTATCTTGCTCTTTTATCCATTCTACTAATCTCAGTTTTTTGAGTGGAGATTTTAATCCACTTACATTTAAAGCAATGACTGATAATACAGAATATACTACAGCCTTTTTTTCTTGTACATCTTATACCTTTTTTGTCCCTCATTTCCTCCATTGCTTCTTCTTTTGTGTATAGTTGATCTTTTGTATTGAAACTGTTCAATCCCCTTCTCATTTCCTTTACTGTATATTTTTAGAGTTATTTTCTTTATGGTTACTATGAGTTTTATATTTAACATCCTATGTCTACAACAATGTAGCTTGATTTGATATCAACTTAACTTCAATACCATATGCAATCTCTGCTCCTACACCCCTCTGCTCCCCCTCTTTATTTAGTTCTTTTCACAAATTATCTCTTTATATTTTGTGTTTCCAATAACATAGAAATATGATTATTTTTATGCATTTGTAGTTTAGATTATGTAAGAAATAAAAAATTAGAGTTACAAAGCAAGACTGCAGTAATACTGCCATTTATAATTACCCATGTTGTTACCATTACTGGAAAACTTCATTTCTTCATAAGGCTTCAAGCTACTGTTTAGTAGCTTTTTTATTTAACCTGAAGAACTCCCTTTAGGATTTCTGCCAGGCAGGTTTAGTAGTGTTGAAATTCCTCAGCTTTTGCTTGTCTGGGAATGTCTTAATATATTCATTTTTAAAGGATTGTTTTGCTGGATACACAATTTGGGGCTGTATTTTTTTTTTTTTCTTTCAGCACTTCAAATCCTGCTTCTTTTCTCCCTGGTTTCTCATGAGATATAAGCACTTAATCTTATTGAGGATCCATCTCCTTGTATGTGATTAGTCACATCTGCCTTGCTAAATCTTTTTTTATTTTCTCTTTATTTTTGCCCTTAAATAGTTTAGGTGTGTGTGTGTGTGTGTGTGTGTGTGTGTGTGTGTTTAATGTGGGAAGACGGTGCTCAACAACTGAGCCACATCGGCTCCCCTGAGTTGGTTTTTTTGTTTGTTTGCTTATTGTGTGTTTCTTTGTTTGTTTGTTTTTAGGCGGCACCACAGACCAAACCCAGGTCCTCCCATGTGGGAAGCAGGCGCTTAACTGCTTAAGCCTCATCCACTCCCCTTAAACAGTTTAATTATAATGGGTGTCAATGTGGATCTTTTTTAGTTTACCCTATATGAAGTTCGTTGGGCTTCTTGGATGTCTATATTCATGTCTTTCATCAAATTTGAGATGCTTTTGGCCATTATTTCTTCAAATGTTCCTTCTTCCTCTTTCCTTTTCTCTTCTAATGGGATTCCCATAACAAATATGTTGGTACAATTCATGTTTCCCTCAAATCCCTTCAGCTCTACTCACTTTTTAAATTCTTTCTCCTCTTTAGATTGAACAATTTCACCTAGCCTATCTTCAAGATCACTGAAACTTCCTTCTGCCTGTTTAAATCTGCTGTTGAACCCATCTAGTATATTTTATATTTCTGTTATTGTGCTTTTCAACTCTAGAATTTCTGTTTGATCCCTTTGAAAATTTTCTAATTGCTCCTTTTGGTCATATATCACCTTCCCAATTTCCTTTAGTTCTATATCCATGATTTCCTTTAGCTCATTGAACTTATTTATAAGAGGCAACTTAACATCTCTATTATTCATCCCAATATCTGTGCTTCTGTTGTTTTACTTTGTTCCTCTCAATGGACCATCTCTTCCTGTTTCTTTTGTATGCTTTGTGATCTTTTGTCGAAGTCTAGACATTTGATTACTTTGGCTTTTTAACTCTGGAAGTTGGATTCTCTCTCTTCCAACAGATTTTAGGGTATATTGGCTGTGCGTTGAGGTTCTTCTTCTATATCCTGCCTAGTTTGTACTGAATTTATAGATCAGCTTGCAGTGAAAAATTAGGTTTTTCTCAGGTTTTCTGAGCATGCTTCTTGGCCTAGCATGTATGGGAGCTTTCAAGAATTCTTCAGTATATGCAACTGTTTTCTTTCTACAAGAGAAGTTTCTCTTCTTGGGGCCCTGGGCTGTGCTGTTTGTCTCAATTACAGTCTTTCAACCCAGGCATTTTGGTCAGCTCAGCTCTGCTCCACTGTTCTGCTCCTTTCTGCACTGTTTCTCCATCCTGGGCAAATTCCATGTGGGCAAAACAAATACATGCTTTAAGTCAGTCTCCCAAGAAGTAGATTGGAGCTGATGTACAAAGACCTGTAATGTGTGTGTTTGGTTGAGACAATTACCAGGCATCAGGGACCAGCACTTCAAGGCATACAGGCTGCCAAACCATCGAGCCACAGACGCTGCGCCAAGCCAGCGGCTGGGGAGGGGCTCACAAGTAAAGTGTTCTGCAGCTTTCCAAGCAATTTTAGGTTTTCTTTTTCCTGATTTGTTCTTTACTGAAAAGTTATCTATTGTTGATCAGTTTCCAGAGTTCTGGGAAAGTTGATTCTGACAGTCTGCCAAGTTTCCACTATTTCTAAGGAGGGCCATTAACCAAGAATGTCTTACTCCACCATTTTGCTGATGTCACCACCTTAAGCTTTGGGTTCTTTTAAATAATTTAACCTTTTATTTAGTTTATTAAGATCTTTAACAATTCAGCTTATTTGACTCTACAGTTGATATGGAAAAAGATTTGGCAGTTGATAAATCATGCAGAAGAAGTGAACAAAAATATAATATTATAGAGGAGCATTGTAGTGTGTTTAATGAAAGAATATTTTCAGTCTAGATCAAAGAACGTCAGATCAATTAGATACAGGGAACTTTGATTTGCGAGAATATTCTGGGTTTGAAGATTTAAATGGTTTTTAAAACCATTAACCATTGAGCTCAATATCTCAATTTATCATAATTCTGGGGGAGTGAAACGGATGCTTTTCAAGGGCCTAGAATCATCATGTCTGCTTTGCCTAGCAGAATCCTTTTTCAGAAATCCCAGAGGTGGCAACTTTTCTTAAATCACATAATCAGACAAAATTTTTAATACAAACCTAATTCTTGAAATGCTTCTAAACTTATTTTCCTTCACTAAGTAGGCTGTGTCTCTGTTTAGAATGTCATTCTCCTTCTTTCTAGTAGATGATGCCATTGTTGGCATGTGGAAGTATCTGGCTTAGCAGATTGATGTATAAACCATGGACTTTCCCTTACCAGCATGCATAATTAAGGAACCCGTGCTCCCATCAGCAAGAGGGGACTGGCAGGACCCATGGTGTATGCCTGTGACCAAAAGAGCACACTGTCTATTTCCCTGTTCTTCATGGTTCCACAAGCATTTAGAGGTTGATTCCAGGAGTTGTGTTCAATAATCTTGTAAAATGCAAATACAAATCAGGACCAGCTGAGTTTTCTATTTTTTTTTTTTTAGTTACCAGGACTGGGGATTGAACTCCAGGATCTTGTATGTGGGAAGCCGGCACTGAACCACTGACCTACACTGGCTCCCCCGAGTTGTTTTTTCATTTGTTTGTTTTTGTTTTTAGGAGGTATTGGGGATAGAACTCGGGACGTACATGGGAAGTAGGCACTCAACCACTTGACCTACATCTGCTCTGCATGAGTTTTGATTCAAAGAGACATCAAAGACCAGGCATTACAAATCTGAGCCATCCAATATGGGAACCACAAGCCACACACGGGTACAGACGGTGTGGAGATCAGGACGTAGGGCAGGGAATTGACTCCTGGTTCTGAAGGGCCTTGTAATGTCCAGCTGAACGTTAGGTACCAGGAAGCCTGTGGTCATTCTGGCCAGCAGCATGATGGCTGGCGCTGCGGAGGAGTTTACGGACATCATGAAGAGCTGGGCCGGGCACAGGCCATTGGGGAGGTGACCAGCGGGGGCTGCCAGCTGCCACAGACCTACTACGTGGACGACACACACCTGTACGTCACCATCCCCATGGCCCTTTCCATGGTGGCCATAGACGGCAGCTCCTGGGAAGGGCTGGGCGTGGCACCCCACGTGGTGTTCTCTGCAGACGTGGTCCTCACCAGAGCAAAGGAGGCTCTGCAGCCCCCACTGGAGGAGCCCGGGCCTGCAGAGCCACAGGGTAGGGCTCCAGGGCAGAGCCCCTGGGTAGCAGGACCTCTGGGCCGCCCACGAAGGGCCTCCTGCTCTGGGTACTGCCCTAGGCCCCTGGAGGGCAGCACCGGGCTGGCTTGGGCTCATTTGGGGAGGATGGGGAGCAGGAAAAGGCAAACAATCCCCCTGGACTTCTCTTCTGGGTGGCTGACCCAGAGGCCCATAGCCACAGGGAGCCCCTCTGCTCGCTGGACCCGGGCCTTTAAACCTGCCGTGCCCCAGTGTGAGCTCCTCCCCTCTGCCCTCCCCACCCCTGCCTCCACCTGCCCCTCCCTCTGCAGGGGTCCCCACCTTACCCACAGCCACTCTGCCCCCAAAACCCCACCAGAGACCAGGGAGCCGTCCACACTGCCTCCTGTCCCTGCCCCGTGTCCACACGACCCCCAAGGCCCAGGCACGAGGGAGCTCTTATCACACTGCCCTGGACCTAAGCCCGCCCTGCCGCCCCTTTGCCTCGTCCTGGGGTCCCAGCTCTGTGCCCAAATCCCCCACAGTCTCCTGCCCCCTCTCTCCACCCTGGCTGCAACCAATGCCATCGCCTACTGCAAAGCTTTCCTCACCCCCTCTGCTTAGGAACCCCCGAGGCGACCCTGCCCTCCAGGCTGCCCTTCCCCAGAGTACCCCCTTGTTGACATGCTGGACCGACCCACAGCCACGGGCCTGCGCTGTGCTGCATTCATCACACTTCTCACGCCTCTTCTCCACCTGCCAAACACCCCTTGCTACCAGGCTGAGAGGCCATGTGCTTGGGGAAGTCCCCCTGACTCCTCCTGGCCCCTCCCTGAGTCCTCTTTGACCCCTTATGGATTATGCCCTGACACATCCTGACCTCTCACCTCCTCCCTGACCTCTGTACTCTCCTGACCCCTGACCTCTTCCCTAACCTCGGGCACTGCATTCCTCTCTCACATCATCAGCCCCCACCTTCTCTGCCGGCCCCGCCACCACCCCATCCAAAGAGGTTTCCAGCTTCCTCTGCAGCAGCTGCACAAGCACAAACACATTGGAGAATGTTTTTTTTTTTTTTTAATAAAAGATTTCTTCTAGTTCTTTATGCCACCCAACCTGAATTCTAAAAACTAAAACAAACCAAAATTATGCAAATTAACTGTCAACTCCCCTCCCTGGAGAAGCAGCCTGAAGGGGAGGCCTGCAGGGGGCGCCGTCATTTCCAAGGACAGGAAGGTCACGGGAGCCCCGGGTCGGTCTTGCTGACTTTTCGCCCAGAGTGGGGTCTTTTCTTGCGCCCAGGGGAACAGGGTGGTCTGCGTGAGCTCAGAAGCTTCAGGCCCAGCCTGGCCTGTTGAAGGCTGGGAGCAGAATAGAGTCTGGGGTCCTGCCTTTTGGGCTTCGGTGCTGAAGGCCCCTGAGCAGTCCACAGCCGCCTCCACCTAAAGGTCATTTCCAGCCTCCCCGAGGCCCGCGACCTGCCGGTGCTGGGAGCCGCTGCCCCTTCTCCCAGGACATGGGGGGTCCCAGGGCCAAGGACCCCGCTCCCAAGCCATCTTCACCAACCTGCTGGACAGACCCTTGGTTGGAAGTTTCCAGCATTGGCAGGAAGCCAAAGTCTGGAATCCTGGCCTTGCGGAGTTTAATTTGGCTCCCACATAAAGATAGAAAGAAAGCCAGTTCTTGGTTAAAATGGAGCATGAAAACTCATCTGAAACCAGAATGTCTTATTTTAGCCTCATTGGCACATTTTGGGGACTTTCAAAATCTTAATTGAGCGGCTAATGCTGGAAAGTAATTTGAGGTGTGATTTGCATTTTTCCAAGTATGGTAAGTATTTCCCTCCCTTGTTCCCTGACGTCAGCCAAGCCCCTCTCTTCTGTTGGGTACATGCCTGCGCACAACTCTGCAGAGCCCACCAATGCCCGAGACTCTCTGAGGTGGAGGAAGGAGGACTGAGGGCCCTGGGGCCAGGGACAAAGACAAGGTAGCCCAGAAGACGGGGGTAAAAGAAGGCGGTGCTGCCTGGGGTAGGAGAGGGTGGG
>JAQZBX010048015.1:0-11682 GCA_029593785.1 Cabassous unicinctus | reverse complement strand
AATTTTAAATTTTATAACAAATTTTTATATCATAATTATGTAAAAGTAAAAGTTATTCAGAATAACTGAAAGAGGATTGGAATAAGTGAAATTTTAGTTTCCTTCATAATTTAGTTATGTTCTGAGTTAAAGTCATTTCTTACAAAGTGTATATTAAGAAGTAGCTGAAGACAAAACCAGGTGACCTCGGCTCAGATCTTAGTTAGCCACTGTCAACATTCAATAAAATCATTTCCAGAAATGTATTGTCTCATCTGCCTTTTTTAATTCGGTGAAATTTTATTTTCAGATGAGAATACTTATTTGAGAAAGAATTTTGCAAAAGAAGAATTTTAAAACTGGGTATTGCATACTCTTATGATTTCACAAATTTTTCATCTTATAAATTCCTCCCTCAACTATATTTGCATTAACTTCCAAGGATTTCCAATTGTACACATGTATGACTCCCATAGTTTCAGGTTTATTCATGCAGAAACAGCCTCTCTGAAATGTAGTAATTTTACAGAAGCTGTGAAATTGCATTATTGGTGTTCTAGAAGAATAAAAAGGAATATTCAAAGAAATAATGGCAAAAAATTTTCCAAATTTAATGAAAGTCATGAATATACACATTCAAGGAGCCCAATGAATCCGAACAGAATAAACATGAAGAAAACCATGCCCATACAGTAGTCAAACTGTCAAATGCAAGACAAGGAGAAAATTCTGAAAGATGCAAGAGAAAAACAAGTTATATAGACTGGAGTCCAATAAGATTAAGTGCCAATTTCTAATCAGAAACCTAAAAGGCAGTGGGATGATATATTTAAAATTTTAATAGAAAACAATCACAAACCAAGAATTTTATAACCAGAACATATGTCTTTAAAAAATAAGGGAGAGATTAAGACATTCTCAGATAAATAAAAGATGAGGGAGGTCATCAGCATCAGACCTGATCTATAGTTGATGCAAAATTGAGTTCATCAGACTGAAAGAGAAGGCACTAAACAGTGGGTTGAAGTGGCATAAAGAAATAAAGAACTTCAATAAATGTAACCTAATGGGTAATTATCAATGACAAGATTATGTTTTTGGCTTTTATGGTAACTAGTTGTACTTTTTAAGTCTTACAGATTCTAAAATGCAAATGCATGAAAAGTTATGATAAATCTATGGTTTGGGATATACAATGTATAAAGATATAATTTGTAAAAGTGTAACAAAATAATAGAGGGATAGAGGGTTATAGGAACAGTGTACATGTATGCTATTGAAGGTAAGTTGATATCAGAACAACATGATTGTTATAGATGAAGAATGTTAAATATAAGACCCAAAGTAACCCATAGTATCCACAAGGAAAATATATGAAATATAAACAGACGGAACTGAGAAGGTAGTCAAAATGGTATACTACAAAAATCATATAATTATAAGTATGGAAGAATTAAAGAAAAAACAAAAAAGTTGTGAATTGCAAAGACCAAATAGAAAAATGGCAAAAGAAATTCCTGCATTATCAATAGTTACTCTAAATGTAAATGGATTAACTCTCCAGTTAAGAAGCAGAGATTAACAGAATGGGTAAAAAAAGTATGTCCCAACTGTAAGCTGTTTAAACAGACTAATCTTAAATTAAAAAACACAGACAGTTTGAAAGTGAAATGATGATTAAAATATACACACACACACACACACACACACACACACACACACACACCATACAGATGGGAACTAAAAGAGGGCTTGGGTAGCTCTGCTTATAGCAGATGAAAAAGACTTTTAGTCAAAAAATAGAGGCAAGGAAGGTCACTATAAGCTGATAAAGGAGTTGATTCAACTAAAAGATAAAAATTATAAAAGTATTTAAACCTAGCAGCAAGGTTCCAAAAATACATGCCCAAATATTGACATATTTGAAGGGAGAAATACATGGTTCTATCTTAATATTGGGAGACTTCAATACACTAATTTAAGTAATGTGTAGAACATTAAGACAGAAGATCAATAAAGAAATATATGGCTTGAATAATACTATAAAACAACTAGACCCAACATATATATATATATACATAGAATATTTTACCTAAAAGCAACCGAAAACACATTCTTCCTTAGTACACATGAGTCATTTTCCAGGATAGACAATATGTTAGGTCACAAAACAAGTCTCAATAAATTTGAAAATATTTATACCATATAATGTATCTTCTGCAACCATGTGGAATGAGGCTAGAAATCAACAACAGAGGGCGAACTGGAAAATTCACGAAAATGTGTTAATTAAACAGTATATTCTTAAACAATCAATGGGTCAAAGAAGAAAAACAAGGGAAATGAGAATATAAATCGAGGCAAATGAAAATAAGAACAAAACATTCTTGAAATTTATAGGATGCAACAAATCAGAGCTGAGAGGGAAATTTATAGCTCAAAATGCTCTAATTGCTTACATTAAAAAATAAGAAAGATCTCAAATCAGGGCCCTAACATCATCCCTGGGGGATCTAAAGAAGAATAGGATATTAAACCCAAAGTGAGAAAGAAGAAAAGAAGAAAGTTTAGAGCAGATATAAATGAAAAAGATAATTTGCAAAGTTAATTTGCAAAATAACCATAAATCTATTTAATATGTAAAAGAAAGAAAGATGAACGCAGAGAGAGCCAGTTCAGTCAAGTGACTTATAGAAACCCAATGGCAATTGGTCTAGGAAGATAGAAATGGATTTGGTGATTAATAGATCTATGTGAGAGATATTTAGGAAGAAATATCTAAATAAATACATATATGAGATGGTAATGAAAACTTTGAACCACCAAAAACATGACAGTTCCTTGTCTCTAAAAAAAATTCATCTTCTCTATATTAGGGAAATAATGTTAACCTGGGTTTTAGCTTCCTAGGTTGCTCAAGCAAATACCATGAAAAGGCATGGCTTAAACAATAGGAAATTTTATCTCATGGTTTTAAGGCTAAAAGATAGACATCCAAATCAAGGCATCATCAAGATGATGCTTTTTCCCAAAGACTGTGGCATTCTAGGGCTATCTGCCAGTGAACCTTTGTCCTTAAAAGGGACAAAATAGCTACATTTACCATGGCTTTACTCTTATTGAAACCTGTGATCTACAGTCTGAGGAAAAAAAATATGTGAAAGAAGCTTTGAATAAACTCTTCAAGTTAACACAATGTGAAATCTTAATTGACAAACGATTTTTGAATTAGTGCTGAATGATAATGTGTAACACTTCAGGGAAGGGTTGGGGATATGGGATTTAAAAACTTCTTATTCATATTAAAATTAATTCACTGATAATGATTTTTGTTTCTTTGCATAAGTTTGTTTTGTTTAAATGATTTTAGAGGCTAATATGTACTTTAGATTTATATCCAGTATAATATTATTATAGTTGTTAAAAAAGCAATATTTTGCTTTGATATAAAATTGAAGAGTATGTAATACGTCTGGAATTCTAAAAAATTAAATTTCATTTGGCTCGCTCCTCTAAGATTGACCAGATAATTTTTCCCCTATATGGGATGTGAATAGTGACCTTTGAAAAGAAAATTTTAATGAATAATTAGATAACCTTCTAATCAATACTCTCAAGACTTCTGTGGTGATAAAAAATAAATAAACAATGTTAAGAGTTTTTTAATAAAAATCAGAGGGTGGTGAGGTGATAGAAAACATGCAGGTGTAAGAAAAGATAAAAAAATTCAGCACTAATAAATATGGTGAAATGTTTACAATTAGTCTTACAGTTTTATTTTAGAGTCATTTTATAACTGTGCTTGTTTCAGAAATAATATAGAACTTCAATAATGAAATTTTAACTTCCAAATTTCAAACTTCTCATTTGTAAAATGTAATTAATAATCCTTAGCTGTCAGTGTTATAAATAGCATTGAATAAAATATCTACTAATAATCTGATATATGCCAGATATTGAGCTATAGCTTCCTTCATAAAGTCTTCTAATAGTAGAAAACAATTATTTGATCTAGAATATAGTGGGTATTTGTTTATTGTATGTTTCCTCTCATTCCATTTGTTCTTATTTTCCCCTGGTTGGATTATACATAGTGGTGTTACCTGAGGGACAGTACTGAGGAGTGCCCATTATCTGAGGGAGAGATCAGTCTTTATATTGTTATAGAATAGGAGGGGAGCAGACATAGCTAAAGTGGTTGAATGCCTGCTTCCCATGTACAAGGTCTGGGTTCAATCCCTGGTACCTCCCCCAAAAAGAAAAAAAGACAGATACAGATTACTAAAAGAGACATCATTCTGTAGTTTTAGAACAATATTTTTATAGTCTAAAGAACTCTTAAGCATTTTACTTAATAATTATGTTAAGTCAATCTTGAAGTCAAAGTGTTTAGACATGTATTTTCTATACACACAATTTGTTCTTTATGAAGGAATTTTGAGGGGACATTGTGGTAGAATGAGATTGAACCTCAGAAAAAAAGAAAAACAAAACATTTTTCTTAATCTTAATCTAGTCCTGTGGTGTGAACTCAATGAAGATGAGACCTATTGAAGATGTTATTGTTAGGTAAGGTGAGGCACAATGGAATGGGGTTGGAATTTAACAATATTACTGGAGGAATTATGAAGAGAAAGATACGTGGAAGAACAGAAGCTGGAAGTCAACAGAAACTGTGAGAAAGGAGAGGACATGGTCATGTGACAGGAAAGCTGAAGAACACCAAGGTTTCCAGCCCTCCAAAACACTACCCACCCCAAGAGAAAAAAAGAACTCCAGTCTCCGAAACAGTGAGACATATAAGTCCAGTTTATATTGCCAACCTATTGTGTGGTATTTATCATAACAACTGATGAAATAAGACGGACATCACACACAATAAATATTTGTAAAATCTAAAATCAAATTCTGGGATTGTAACCATTTCATGTCCTATCCTCAACCAATATAGTTTGATTGCTAAGATTCAAAGTCAAACATAAACACAAAAAAATTCTAATTCCTTTTACCTAGTTACAAAAACTCTAAAGATAAACAACGGGAAAAATTTTGAGGAAAACCTATTACAAAAAAGTAGCAAAATGCCATCCTGCTGGACCTTAACAACCCAATATTTTAGATTTAAAATATTTTACATCACAATGAAATAATATTAGAGGTATTTGCTCCATATTTCATTGTTTTGTGTATAATTTGGTGAATATAATTGAATTTTGAATCTTTATAAAGATGTCTATAAGTCAATAATATGGAAAATTCAATAAGAACATTTGGCAAAAAACAAACAACCCCCTCCCTCCCAAAAGAAACAATTATGATATTTCATCTTCATGGTTGCATTGTCTGTGTTGCTTTCCTGAAAGCTTCCTTGAAATCTTTTTTCCTCATGCTATAGATGAGAGGGTTGAGAAATGGATTCAACACAGTGTAGAAAAAGGCAGTCACTTTCTCACTTTCCAAGGAATAAGTAGAGCTTGGTTTTGAATATATAAAGAGCATGGATCCATAGAAAAGTGTGACTGAGATCAGGTGGGAAGCACAGGTGGAGAAGGCCATGAACTTCCAGAGGCAGAGCAGATCCTCAGAATAGCCAGGAGGATGTTGAAACAGAAAATCAGGGTAACAAGTATACTGGAGAGAACTGTGAAGCCCACCATACCCAGAAGGACTTTTTAATATACTTGGGTGTCTGTACAGGACATTTTACCAACAGTGGTACATCACATAAGAAATGGCCAATGATATTTTTACCACAGAAACTCAGGTGGAAAGTGTTTGGAGTATGGGCAATGGCATCCAAAAAACCTCCCAATATGAGCCAAAAATGAGGCAAGTACAGCAAGTACTGGACATGGTACCTGAATAGAACAGTGGGCTACAAATTGCCACATGGCGGTCATAGGCCATGACTGCTAGGAGATAGAACTCAGTGTAGGCTACAACATAGAAAAAGAAGAACTGTTCCCCACATCCAGCTAAGGACATATGTTTATCTTCTGAGAGATGAATGGCCAGGATTTGGGGCATATACACAGATGTGTATCAGAAATCCAGGAAAGAAAGATTGCCAATGAAAAAGTACATGGGTGTGTGCAGGCAGGAATCATTCTGGATTAAGAGAACCAGGGCCATGTTCTCTGACAAAGTTATCAAATAGGGCATCAGAAATATTCCAAGTAGAATCAGCTGCAACATGGGGTCTGCTGAGAAGCTCAACAAGATGAATTCAGTCAGGATGGTGCAATTTCCCACTTCCGTGTCCACAGAGAGAAAACCTAATTAAGATCATGAGAAAACAATGATTTAATATTCAAGTATTGTAAAAAGTAATCAAGGTCATCAATTAAGTCCACAAATACTTAGAGGCTTGTGGATTTATATACCTTACTACATAGAATTATAGAATTTCAGTCTGCGTTTTAGGAAGATCACTGAAATAGGAATCAGAATCTGTATTTCAAACTATGAATCTTTGATTATTAACTGTTAAAGAGGGGCCAACCACTTACTCTCCTCAGGCACCTAAGTAAAACAAAGCACATAAAATTTATCAATATCTCCTGAAATCTCACCTGTTTGAGTTAAGTAGATATTTATGAAAACATCAGGCCAATGTTTGACACGTACTGGGCACTCAAAAATCATCAGCATTTTTCACATATTATTGAGAACTTACTCTGAGCCAGGCATTTTGCAAATATCTATACAAATACCAAAACAGAAATACTACTCCTGCCATTATTAGTAAACATCATACAATGCTCACTATGTGCCAGTTACTATTCTAAGTTTTACACTTAACCCATTAATCCTCACAACAAACTTGTAGGGTAGGTGTAATTATGACTCTTTTGTTATGGTTGATGAAATGGAAGCATGGAAAGTTTAAGTAACATTTCCAAGGTCACTGAACTAGTAAACACAGAGCTGGTGATGGAACCCAGAATTTCCTTAATCAAGAGCCCATGCTCTCAAATTTTAAGCCATTTTTCTCTCTTTTAGATAAATATTTTCCTCTCTTGTTTTTCTGGCAAAGACAATGTTCTTGTCTTTTGACAACCTGAATTTCTTTCCCTCTTAAAATAGCTTTTAAAATATTTATCTTAAGCATGCTTTTTTCCCATTTTCCTATAGTTGATGTGAGATATATAAGCATGGTTTGGACATTTTTTAATACCATGGATATTACATATTAGGAAAAAAACATGTTTTTGTGTCAAGGCATTTGGAAAACATGAATCCTGCAATGTCTTAGTCCTGATGCTCCAAAGCTCTCTAGAGAAACAAAGAGGGAGGCATACATGTGATGGAGTTTCAATTAAAGGCCATGACAACTGACAGAATGCAGGCTGCCTTGGTATGTAGGAGACAGGCATCTCTAGTCTCAAGACACTGAGATCAGATCTGGTAGGAGCCTGGTAGAGAAACATCCTGTGCTTCAAAGAAAGTGTCTGGTATATGTCAGATAAAGATTTACAAGGTCTGCTACATGCAGGAATGTAAAGAGAACTGAACCATTAACCCTTAAAACTTGCTGACTTTAGTAAAGTATAAACTGTCATGTATCTATTACCCTTGCACATGCACACATGTATTTTCTTTGTTCTAAAGTTAAATAAAAGCCACGATGCTTTACGCAGCGGCACTCTCCTCCCTTTGGATGGAGAGTCCCCTGACCCCGATTATTTCTTTTTCATCTCTTCTCTTTGCCTCAATTTTTCTCATTCGTGGCACTGTTTTCATGGACCCAGTTCCTGAACATCGACATACATGTAAAATCTTTGTCATTACCAAGTTAGAGCTGATGGTCTCAGTGGGCAGCTAACACCCTCTCAAGCTGTAAGGGCAGTAGAGGAAAGCTGAAACCAAGAAAGGCTTGTGCTTCATCAATGTTTAAAATATTTACCTTCAAGCTTAACCAAAGTCAATGTAACTAGAATGCAAACCAAAGTCCTCTAACTTGAGAGTTAATGGTCTGGCTATTAGAAAGACATAAGTGGGTGTCTTAGTGGTTCAAATATACCTGGAAATATTCATTGATTATGCAACTTGATTGATAAAACTAGGTAATAGCAGTTTGGAGCCCTGAGGTTATTGTATTTCTCTAGCTATTTCTGTATAAGGGATCTCTACTCATGAGGACATAAAGTACATATGATTTAACCCTTTACGGAAGGTTCCTTACAAGGTGACTTCACCTTGTTTTTACAACATTAGGTCTCACTACTTGTTCTCATCCACTCAGGAATTCAACTAACTAAATTACTCACATGATTAATTCCCCATAATAATTTAATAGATTCAGACTTAAATATATAGCCATGTGTTACCAATAATTTGTATGCTAAAATTTTTTCCTGAAATCTCCAGACTGAAATCTTGTTATCATAGTTGGAATTTATTATTGTTGTATGCAAAATATGCAAAACTTTTGATTATTTCACTGACAAAATGGTTACTGTGAACTTTCTCTACCACATATATATCCGTGTTTGCACTTAGTGTTTGGACTTATATATTAGTGTTATATCTATTGATTAAACAAGGAAAGTTATATCTGGGACTTATTAGGCTCATTTAAATTCAATTACTTTAGGCAACACTGGAAATGTCTGACAAAGGCTATCACTATGCCTCTTTTTCTGCCTCTAAAGAGGATAATAACTGATAAAAAAAACTTTTTTTCTGGGCCACTGCTCAAAAAGATTTCCCAGAAGAAGAGATATTTAAAGATACCTGAAGCATGAGAAGCATTGATCCAGATGGAAGCTCATTGTAAGGGTCAGGAAAGTCCCATTAGAAGAAAGAGTATGCACGACAGGCCTCAGATGGGATAAAGCCTGGAGATCCAGGAACTAACATAGGTTAAATAGAGATGGGGTGGAACCAGGTATCAGCAGAAGATCCAGAAGAGTCACCAAATCACCAAGCTTATTGGTAACCAAAATAATGAGGAAGTCATGCAAGAAATCTGCACATTTAATGTTCAGGCCAGATAATGAATTGAAGGGGATCAAGGGTTCCCCCTTACCTGGAAACTCTCTTAAATCCTCAGTCCTCTGTCACCTATTAACCAATCCTTTCATAAAGGCAGTAAAATAACACGTTAAGAAGCTCTGGAAAGAACTGTGTCCTCATTCTGGTAGGTAGTAAACAAAAACTGTCATTCTCAAACTCTCTTCCCAGTCGTAATTCATATTTACACAGTAGTTTAACCTCAAGGTGCTAATAAAGTCTTAAAGACAAGCATCTTTCAAAGCAAGCATTGCTAATGAAAGCTTCCTATTACTATTATACACAAGAATCTACAAGTCTTTGAACAGGTACATAAATAAATTTGATGAAGGCTTTTAATGCTCCATTAAAAGACCCAATATTATACTCATCATTTAGACTTCTGTGTGCAATATAATTGTATCATAAATTCATCACATTATATAGTAATACTAAGACCTGTTTAAAATAAAAAGAGATAAACTAAACCACAACACAATGATCTGTTTGTATATTGAGAAAAATGGCTACATTTCTTTACAGCCCCTGATGTCATGTGGAAACATTTTCCACCCCTTGAATCTTGAATGACCCTTTGGTTTGCTTTGGCCAATAGGTTGAACCAAAGTCTGTGTGGCTTGAATTCCCAGACAGATGTGTCTCATAGGCTTTATTGCTTTTCTTTGCAGTTTGGAATCCTGCTACTACCATGTAAGCAAAACCAGAGTACCTTTTGAGACATCTGGTGAGGTTATTTCCATCTTCCCAGCTGACAGTAAGCTGGCCCTCAAACATGTTACTGGGGTCATTTTAGATCATCCAGCCCCACATGAGTGAAGAGCTGAGAAAAGCCACTTGAGCCAGGCCAGCTGAGAGCAGACAGGTCTGGCACAAGCAGAATGCAAAATTTAAATGGCACCTGATCAAATCCTGATTCGACCACTTGGAAACTATAATTCTGGGAGTCTTTTAGCAACACCTCAACGTGGGAAACCAACTTTCTATGATTCCAATTTGTTAACATCTCTTTTAGAATTCATCATAAAGCATAAATTGTCAATCATGACAATATTGTGTGGGAGAAGAGATTAGCAATTTTTCATACATGTATGTCTTTTGATACATGAAGAATTATCACTATCTTGTTTGAAGTCAGAGACAATGTAGAACTGAAGCCATCACATTCTTTTTACATGAAGATTTGCCTTTTATAGGTATTTCCCTAAAACTCAGTCATGTAAGTTTCTCTATGTTGCCTAACCCCTTTATTCTTTAACTTAATTTATCATCAAATAATTAATGCCACTTAACATTTTGGAATCATGGACCTATTTCAGTACTTGATAAAAACAAAGATCATCCCAACAAAATGCACATCTGTATAAACACATAAAATTTTAGAGGGTTTACAGATTACCAGAAATATACCCATGGAATATCTGGTTATGATACTCATACTTAAATTTTTATATCTACAATAGGCCTAAATTTATTTTTTCCAGTGTTAATATTCTATAATTATAAGAGATGAACAAAAAATACATCAAACAGCATATTTAAAACAGAAATCCTTCATATCACTTCCAAAAATTGAAGTATATGCTAAGTCCCCAGATCAGTTAATAAAATTCTAACCCTCCAGTTTCTCAAGCCAACAATTTGGCATTATCCTACTCACTTTCCCTTCTACATTCTCTTCAGTCTTCCAGGAAATCATGATGTTTTTACCTTCATGACATATCCTGAATCTGATCATTTGTCAGCAACTCCACTGCTACTAATTGTGTACAAAAACAATTTTCATACTGAAATAATCTCCTAATTGGTCCATACCTCTATCCCCCTACAGTCTATATCCCACAGTGCTTTAATAAAAAAAATTCAGGTCATGTCACTCCTGTACCCTGTAAGTCCTCCCATTTTACTCCGAATTCAAATTTCATAAAATGCCCAAAATTTCCACTATAAGCTGACCCTTTATTAATGAGTATTTTCATTCCTTACATTTGCCCAATCATTTACTCTGTTCCAGCCTTGCTGGCTTTCTCACTGTTTTCCAAAAATTCCAACCATACCCCAATATCATAGGTATTGAGTGTCTCTTCCCTCTACCTGATCACTATTCCCCCAGATAGTTGTGTGGCATGCCCACACCTACTTTAAATCCTTTTCAGATGTCATTTTCACAATTAACCCCCTTTTTAATTCCTTATTTATATTTCCATGCCAACATCTAGCAATGCACCCTATCCTTCTGACTCTGCTCAGACTCTACTCATTTCCCTCCATACCTATTGTTTACTTTTAACTCCTGTTTATTAGGTTTGTTACTTTTTTCTCCCACCCAAATGCAACATCCACAAGAGCAGAACAATTTGACTATTTTTTTAAGTTGTATGTCCAGCATTTTGAACATTTCCTAGTAACTAATGGACATTCTATAAATATTTCTAAGATGAATAAATGGGTAGTTGCCTTTCATCCAAGAAGGATTCTACAGCCAAATGGACTTTCACTGTTCCAAGCACCATAAGACTAAAAAGAAGGAAGATTAAATAAAAGAGAGGATTCAGTCCCAAGACTTCAGATCCACCCTGAATTTGAAATAAATTCATTAATATGTGTATGTGAAATTAAAGGCACAGAAAATATCATACATGAATGGCTTCTCAAAAAATGAGTTCTTCTTTCATTGGAGCACTCAAAATT
>JAQZBX010048014.1:0-20315 GCA_029593785.1 Cabassous unicinctus | reverse complement strand
CCCCCCCCCCCCAGGAACCCGGCTGGGGCACGCTCAGTGCTCCTGGTGGAATTCCCACTGCCCTCTTGTGGAAAGGTGATGTCCCCATTTCAGAGCTATGGAAACTAAGGCCTAGAGAGCTTCAGCAACTGGCCCCGGGTCAAGCAGCTGGCGGTGAGGGGCTCCCAGCCCTCCAGGCAGGCAGCCCCTCCTGAGCCCATTTGCACAGATGGAGGTTCATTTCCTTCCCTGAGGTCGCAGCTCTGGAGGTGGCACAGCCGGGACAGGAGGCCAGGGCTTGCCGTCAGCTCCAGCTGCTGTCTCCTCTGCCCGGGAATTCCTGCCGGGGTCAGCGCCTCCTGGGCTTCCTCTCTGGGGGCAGCCCCTGGCTGGGGGAGAGGGGCCTGCCCAAGCCCCGGGGCCGAGCAGCCCTAGCCCCCCAGTGAGTCCTCCTGAGGGCTCCGCAGAACCAAGGCCGGGCTGGCCCCTCCCGCCAACCCTGGCTGTGGGGTTGGGGGGAGGAAGAGAAACCCCAACACCCCCCTTTCCACCCCAGGCCCCAACTTCTCTGTATTTGTTTATTTACCTTGGAAAAGGCCCCAAGGCTCAGGCAGGAAATGGGCCAATTCCAGGAGGCTCCGGAGCCGGGCTGGGGAACAAGGAGCCGCATTGTGCTTGGGCCCTGGCCGCTCCCCACCCTGGGCCGGCCTGGGGAGCCCAGAGAGAGGGGGTCTGCGTGGGGGCCGAGGGGCTGCCAGCGCTCCAAGCCAGGCTGCCCGTGAAAGGGCTGCTGTGCCGGGGGCGGGATGGGGGGCCGTCCCCACCCAGCAGTGGGCAGAGGCCGGGCAAGGGGCGAGGCGGACGCGGGGCTGGGGAGGGTCCCCCGGTCATGGCCCCGGGCCCACTGACCAGCCCTGCCCGGCACGACCTGCCCAGCCCAAGGTGTAGGGCAGAGAGGTGGGAGCTGCCTGGCCCTGGTGGGGCCTCAGCTCCGCGTTGGCTGATCCCGTCCTGGCGAGGGGTGGCCCTGCCCTCAGCCTCCCCGGCCCTCCAACTCCTGCGAGGCGAGCTCACCCGGACCTCAGGCTGCCCTGCAGGCCCAGGCCCCAGCTGGAGAGTACTGTGGCCGTAGCCCAGCCCTGGCTGGTGCTGGGGCTGGATGTCGTCGTGGTGGCGGCTTGGCAGGGGAAGCCAGGCCGCCAGGCAGAGGCTGCCCCTCCCCAGCCTTGGACTCTCCGTTGCCAACAGGCTAATATCTATATGGGCTGATCATTCATTCGTTCATTCACCCGTTCACTCAGCAATCAGCTCTGCCTGTTGGATGGACACTCCCTTCCTCTCTGTTCCTATGGCTGTGGCTTATAGCAACAGCCTCCGAGAGGCCCCATTGCCTCTTCCTGGCCCCTCCATTCCTCCCTGCCCCTGCTCCCAGGGTGCCATTTGCCAAACGCAGATCAGCTTATGTCACTCCTGTCTCCAAAGGTCGTCAAAGGTTCCTGCTGCTTCTGGGTAAAGATGCCCACAAGGAAGACCCTTCAGGCTCTAGGCCCCCTCCCCTGCCCTTCCCACTGGGCAGTTCAGGCCCCAAGAACACTGAGCTGCTTAGGGGCCCCCAGTCACTGGGTGTGGGGGGACCTGGGGGTGTGGTCAGAGAGTTCTCCCACCCACCACTCTGGGAGGCTTCTGGATAGACACTGTCATTCAAGCTGGAAGTCAGAGGCCTCAGAACTGGGGTGAAGACATGGGATGGGAACCTGGATGGAGAAAGCAAACCCATCACCTAATTCAAGCCCCTAGTTCCTTCCAACAGAATACCAATTCCCACCCCCACTTGGGATCACTCTCTACCGCCAACCCCGCTCCCACTTTCCTCAGGCACTTCTTCCCAATCTGATGTCACACTGCACCTGTGTTTTTTGGGTATCTGTCTCCCAACTGGGTCCACCAGAGGGGTCTGGGTCGGTCTCCTTCCCTGTGTCCCCAGATGTGGGCCCTAAGAAGTGCTCAGTAAATGTGAACTGGAGGAAGGGAGGGAGGGAGAAATGGAAGAAATAGGGGGTTCAGGACGGGTTAGCAGTGGAGGGAACCACCAGGAGGGCGAGCAAGGGCAGCCCCAGGTGGTAGCTACCGCCAGGTGCAGAGGGAGCAGGACAGAGGGCTCGAGGGACAAGAAACATCAGGTGGATTATTGGATGTACTGAGGGGAGCTCTGCTGACTTCTTGGAGCATTTGAGAAGAATTAACAATGGATTAAAAAAATAATTAAGCCAATGGGCAGGGAGGAACATGAAAATTATAAAGTTTAGAAGACTCAAAAGTTACATAAGAAAAAGTATGCAACACCGTACTACTTGGTTCAGCAGGCTGCCCTAACCATGACATTGGAAAACACCAAATATTAATTTAATCAAAGATTGTAATGGAGCTTCACTAGTCACCGGGGTAGGGGGTGGGAGGGAGGTTGTGTGAAAGCCAAACCCCATCTTCCACCATAAGAGGAAGTCAACAGACACTGCCCCAAATTGGTAAACCAAGAAATAGGCATATTATTTGAAAATAGCAAGGTAAAAAGCTACCTCTGAGGTGGGAAGGGGGCAAGGGACTTCTCCACTTTCATCCAAAGCCTTGTAGAGCCATTTGAATTTTTAAAATTCTAGGTATTAATATATGTTATGGACCAGAATTAGTGGTAAAAGTCTGATATTATCTCATAATCTGTAACAAATGTTCCACAATGGTGTGGTGTGTTGGTGAAGGGGTGTTGTATGGAAATTCCACACATGTGCATGATTGCTTTGTAAGTTCACAACTTCTATAGTAAAAATATATTTTAGGGGGTGGATGTGGCTCAAGTGGTTGGGCGTCCGTCTCCCATGTGGAAGGACCTGGGTTCGATCCCCGGGACCTCCCAGAAAAAAAAAATTTTTTTTAAAAACACACTATTGTGAATGTAATTAACAGCAATGAATTCTGTATATGAATGTGGTTAAAAAGGAAAAATTTAAGTTGAATATGTGTGTATATATATATATATATGTTACTGGAATAAAAATTAAAAAAAAAAACAACCTCTGGGCATGTCCTGTGCCCCAGCAAGTCCATGCCTGGCTCGATGCCAACAGAAAGGGCCACCAAAAGGCCGTTCAAGAATGTCCATCGCAGCTGTGTTCAGAACAGCCCCAACTGGCAACCACCCGGATGTCCACCGACAGGAAGTGAAGAAACCAACTGTGGGATGCCCATGCAGTGGAATCCCGCTCAGCAGTGAGGGGGGAGCACAGCACAGGCGTGAGTCGTTCAGATGCCAGCGTGAGAAGTCAGGCACATGCTTCCGTTTATAAGGAGCCCAAAACCAGGCACAGCTCAGTGGGGTGCTAGAAGTCGGGACAGTGGGGACTTTGGGAGCCTTGCCTGGAAAGGGCCTGAAGGAGCCGTCTGGGGTGGTGGGAATTCTCTCTTGGTATGGGGGCTGCTTATGCAGGTGCATTTGCTTCGTGAATAATTCATCAAGCTGGACACTTAAGATTTGCACATTTTAACGTGATATTCCTCAATACAAAAGAAGCAACCATACGCGTAGATTGCTTAAACAATGGATTATCAATAAAAGCACCCCAATTTTATTCACTGTGAATAGGTATAAGTCCACACCTGTAGAGGTCTGGGGGACACACACCCCACTGTCAACAGGGCCTCCTTCCAGAAAAAGGGGCAGATGGGAGCGTGAAGAGTGTGGATTTTCACTTTTTATGATTTAAGCTTATGTATAGTTACATGCTTGCTATTTTAAAGTAGATGTGATTATCAGTGATTATAGCGATTATACTTCTTTCCCTAGGGGTACAGCTGGCAGAGGGACCGTCCCGAGCAAAGGGGTGTGTTTGGGGCCTGCAAGGGGCAGGAGCGTGGGGACCCTGCTCTGTGAGTGGGAGGCGAGCTGGGGTCCCTTGCAAGGCCTCCATTCCCGGGCAGAGCCGTTGGGTTTTACCATACAGACGGCAGGAGCCACTGGAGCCTTTGGAGCAGGGAACTTGTGGCCTAGGAAGACCTGGCCTCTCCTAGAGGGACCCTGCTGGGGTCAGGAAAGGCGGGGAGGCTGCGCTGCAGGTGCCCCCCAGGCTGGCTCGGCCGTCAGGGTGGGGAGGAGGCCCCAGCACAGAGCCTGAGGGAAGGCCTGCGGGGCTGCTGGGGGCCAGCCTTCCCCTCCCAAGGGAATTCCAGGCAGGAAAAGACAGACAGACACTGTGTTCACGTGCCGGAGGGAAGCAGGACTGTCCCGCAGGAGAAAATGAATTTGGGCCGTTCAGCTCCCAGGACCAGCTTCTCGGCGAGGCACTGTGGGCACGAAATGCCCACAACAATGCCTTAATTTCTTTTAAAATCAGAAGAATAAAATAAACTTTTAGGTCAAAAAACTGTTCTAATATATAGTAATATACTCAACTACACACCAGTCCAATAATGAACCTTAATTTTCAATACTCTCTTTATGGAGGAAGGGGCCCGTGGAAGTCAAACCCAGGCCCTGATGACAACTGGGGGCTTCAGATGCCAACTGGGGACATTAGTTTACCCCAGACACGTGGAGACGCTGAATGAAGAAGAAAGTAAGAAAGGAAATCATAGAGGAGGCTGGAAAGCTGATGGAGAATGGACAAAGGATGCCTGCAGGAGGTTTGGGTGTGGTGGGACTCTAATTGTGGCCCCAGGATGTAGGAGCCCTGGCTCGCCCCCCCAATGTGCTAAGCCGGGTATCTACCTGCCTGTCACCAAACCTGTGCGCCCGCAGCAGCTGATAACATTGGCGACCCGAGCATCCTTTTCCTGGGGGCTGGGAGGAGGCTGTGGAACCGATGATACAAGCAACAGAAAAAAAGAGAAATGTGGGGGGGCTTCTTTTCTTCACTTGGATACCCCCCCCTTACGTGTCCCCACCAGGACACCTGTGAAAGGCCAGGAACCGGGCAAGGCTCAGGAGAGGTCAAGAGGGGTGCACATGCCCCCAGCCTGTGGGAGCTCCAGGTGTAGCCCCTTGTGGGGGAGTGACCAGCAAGGTCTTAGACGCAGTGACCAGGTGAGCATGTCAGTCTTTTCAGGTGCCTGAAAAGAGGAAGCTAAGTCAGACCTGGTGCCAGGAGCCAGGGTTCCAGCTCGGCCTCTCTGCCTCCCCAGGACTGTTTGCTCACTTGTCGAATGGGCCCCAACAAAATCACGGTGTGAAAGACCCTCCCTCGCAGGGTCTGTTGGATGGGTTGTAATCCAGAAGGCTCTGTCGGGGAGAGAGGGGTCAGAGCTCAAGGCCAAATTTGGGCCAGGAGATGAACAGAGGCCGAGCCCCTGAGAAATCATCCAGATCCCTTGGGATCTCAGGGGCTGGCTTGCAAGGCCCTGGGAAAGGTGCCGGGAACTGGGCCCACCCACAGCTCATCGCACATGACTCCCCCTCATAGCGGATGGAGGAAGAGCAGGCAGGCAAACGGACCAAAGAGCAGCAGTCCGAGAGGGGGGAGGGGAGCCAGGTGCATTGGAACTAAGTGGGACTGGACAGCAGAACCCTGGATGGCCGCAAAGTCAGCGAATCAAGAACCAAGACAGCGGGGGAAGCGGATTGGCTCAAGCAGTTGGGCACCCGCCTACCACATGGGAGGTCCCGGGTTCAGTTCCTGGTGCCTCCTGAAAAGAACATGAGCACGCAACGAGCAGACAGCGAGTGCAAAACAACGAGAGAGAAATCAAGAAATAAAAATAAACCTTTAAAAAAATAAAAAAAGAACCAAGACAAACCTCTGTTCCCCTTGGGATGCCCACCTCTCGTTTCCAGAGGTCTTCATGCAACAGACATTTCTTTAGCACTGTGTTGGGGGGAGCTGTCAGGGGTGAGGTGGGGGGATGAGGAGAGGGTAGGTTGGCAGGAAATCCTAAGGCTGTGAAAAATGTTATGATAAGGGTGGGTTGGGGGAGGGCAGGGATCGGGGTGCCAACCCCAAGCTGGGGTGAAGCTGGGATGTCCCCTGGAGGAGGTGATGGCTAAACTGAGTCCTGACGACTGAGTTAGCCCGAGTTAGGGAAGGAATCCTAGGGGAGGGAGCACAGGTGCGGGGCCCCTGGAGCAGGGATTTCAGGCACTGTGAGCAGCCAGTGTGGCTGGAGCGTGGGTCAGGCGGGTGAGGGATGTGCAGTAGAGGAAGGCAACAGGGTAATTTGGGAAGAACTCCCTGCCGGTGTAAGGAGGAGGATGGGCCTGGGTGGCCGGCTGCGGAGAGCCTGGGCAGGGCAGAACAGGGGCAGTCCTGGAGGCTCATGCCATGAGCTGGGGGGCCTCGTCCCACACCCACCGCGGAGGTGTCCTCCTTCTGCCAGCCACAAGTCAGGGGGCTCAGCAAGGGTAAAGAAGAGGGGGACTTGTCCAGGCCTGTCTCCCTGCCCAGGCCCTCCCTAGTCAACCGTGCAAGGGGAAGGTGGTGGCAAAAAGCTGCCTGATCCCTCAGAGCAGGGGCCTTCTGGGACTTCTGGGAACAGAGGAGAGTTGAGGCTGGGAGGGAGAGGCACCCTGCACTGATGGAGAGCTGGGGGTCCTCCCTGGGCCACACTGCTGCCTCCACAGGCTCACCCTGACGTTCAGGCTGAGGGAGGACGTGACCCGCAGTGACCAGAGGCCACCCCCCTGCATCTCCTTGCTGGGCTCTGTCCTCACACCTTGAGACGCTGGTGTGGCCCAGAGCCAGTGTCGTCGGGTTGCCACAGCGTCTGACCCCCAAGGCAGGGGCTGGCTGGGAGCGAGGCCCTACCATGAGGCGCAGTTGCCCAGGAAGCAGGTGACTTTCCCTGGAGGGAAGCTGTGAGCCACAGAGGGGCCCTCGGAGAGGACTGAGGTCCCAGCCCTGGGTGGAGGCAGGCGAGCCAGGCCTCCCTCTCAGGGGCAGTGTGAGGCCCACAGTTGCTGGGAAGGCTTGCATGCCCCGTCCAGGGGCCGGGGCTCTTGCCAGGGCTCTCTGAGGCCCTTCTCTGGGTTGGACCCGGAGGCAAGAGGGCGACAGGGGCCAGGCTGGGGCCTCTTTCCTCCCTCTCGGCAGCCGAGGTTATTTTTTTCCCTTCAGCCGCTGCTGAATTTCCCTTCGAGTTGGATAAATAAGCAGCAGGTTCCAACGTCAACGAAACAGGAGCTTGCGGCTGCTGCACAAAAGCTGCTTTCAGGAGCGGCAGGCGCCTCCTGGCCTCTCCCGGGCCGCAGGGCTCGGGCTGGACGCCGGGACAGGGGCCCCCGCATGGTGGGTGCCCCTTCGCTCCGCGTGTACCCACGCCGGGCACTCAGACCCATGGCCTGGGCCACGCCAACACCACACCCCTTCCCAGCAGGGCCCGGCCTGGCCACCCGCCTGGCTCCTCCAGATCCCCTCTGCTGAAAGGACGCTGGCTTCCTCGCTGGAGCTGCTATGCCCATCCCTCTGCCTCAAACGCCCTTCCTCCTTCCCTGCCTCACCACGATGCATCTACTTGTCACCTCCTCTGATCCCCTCCTGCCCCCACCTTGCACAGACTGTATAATAAGGCACTCCCTCTCTTCACACCTTTCCATGGCTCCCTATTGCCTGAGGGTAAATTCCCAAGATGAGCCCCGCTGACTGCTTCCTTTTTCTTTCCAAAGCCTTTGCAAAGTCTGTTCCCTGAGCCTAGAATCTCCTTCCCTCTCTTCTGCCTGGCTCCCACTTGACTTTGAGATTCAGCTCATGCATCACTTTCTCTGACCTCTTCTCAGTCTTTTACCAGAATGACCAGTATTCCATCTGTGACTCCAGCTGACCAGGAGCTCCCAGAGGGCAAGTGTGGTGTCTAGTTCATCTTGGGTGCTGCAGGACACGAGGACAGTGCCTGGCATGGAGTAGATGCTCGATTAATATTGTTACTAAAAATTCAATAGAATCACCTTGCCGTTCCATCTACGCAAAATGAGTGCTGACTCATCTATAATGACCAAAGGTCAGTGGTGGGGTGATGTGTGTGGGATGGAGAGAGGGGCACAAGAAAACTTGGGGAGGTGATGAGTACATTCATTAGCTTTCCCTTAGCCAAGTGTGCTTAACTCGAAGCCTCAGTTTCCTTGAGTAGCATAAATGATCATCACCTCATAATGTATTGGAGGATTAAATGTGATATGAATTAGTACTTAATCAATGGTGATTATTATTAAGCTCATTTCACACTATACTGTGTTATGTACCAATTATCAGCATTTCAATGTGCTGCTTCCAAGTAGGGTATTTGTATTTTAACTAGAATATCTTCATTATCTGGATCATGGTGATGATTTCACAAGTGTATACATATGTCAAAACTCATCACATTGATTATACATCAATTATACCTCAATAAGGCTGTAAAAAATATTCACATACCCATTGATCCAGCAATCCAAATTCTCAGACTCTATGCTACAGAAATAAAAGCACAAGTACATTTAGGGACTGGCAATTTTTTTCTTTAAAGGGTCAGATAGTAAATATTTTCAGCTCTGTGGCCACATGCAGTCTCTCATAGCTGCTCAGCTCTGCTGTCATAGCTCCAAAGCAGCCATAGGCAACAGACAAATGGATAAACATGACTGTGTTTCAATAAAACTTTATTTACAAGAACACAGGACTTGGCCCATGGGACATAGCTTGCCGACCCCTAACATAGCTGCACATAGCCATGTTCCTGCGTGGGTGAGCTAGACTGTGACACAAACAACCTAAATGCATACACGTGAGGGATTCGTGAAACACTTTATGATAAATCCATGCCCTGCAAACCAAAAGGGCTATCGAAGTGAGTCGGATCCTGCATGTTGATCTGAAAGGACATTCGTGACAGATTTTTTAAAAACATTTTATCATGAAAATTAAAAAATATAAAGTTTAACGAAATTTATAATGAGCATTGACTGCCCACCACGTTTTGCTGTACTTGTTTTTTTCTTTTTTCAACTTTATTTTGTACATTTAATAATTGAAAATATAACCAATTAATAACTAAAAAGAAAACACAGTTGAATAAAAACATCCATTTCTCAATTAAATGCATTGGATACATATAATTTTTTTTGAATCACACAATCTGTTACAAAATATATTTGGTTCATAGTAACGCAGTCATACAGTATTTGTCCTTTTGTGTCTGGCTTGCTTCACTCAACAAATGTCCTCCAGGTTCATCCACGTTGTCATGTGCTTTATGACTTCATTCTTCTTACACCTGCTTAATATTCCATCATGTGAATACACCACAGATTATTTATCCATTCATCGGTTGATGGACACCTGGGTTGTTTCCAACTTTTGGCAATGGTGAATAACGTCGCTATGAACATCCGTGTGCAGATGTCTGTTCGTGTCACTGCTCTCACTTCTTCTGGGAGCTGTACTTGTTTGTATCACATATCCATTTGTCTCTCCCTAATCAATTTTTAGGGGAGAAAACCAAGTTGTCATATGTACAGTGTAATTCCACTTTAGTAAAAGGAAGAAAGAGAAGATAGGAACGTACTGCATGTGCATATGTGTTTGTACAGTCTGGAAAAAAGTATTAAAAGAGGCACCTGAGCTCTTAAAGCTGATTATCCTGGGGGCGAGGATTGCAAGGGAGGGAGACCCCATGATTTTATTTTATTTCTTTGCTTACCTCCAATGTTGAATTACCTGTGAAATATTTTTTTCATTGATTAAGGGATTTGAAAAACGCTTCTTTAGTAAGAATGGCAAAGTCTGGTCCAGCCCTTCCACATGCCAGTTAAAAAAAAGCTGAGTGGGGAAGCAGGGCTCCCGCAGCGGGGAGGTGGGAACGTTGCCTGAGCCCCGCACCGCTGGCCGGCGCAGCCCACCCCTCTGCACAGAGCAGCACACCTGGACAGGTGTGCACACATCTGAAAAATCCAACCCCGCGTGTGCCCCAAGCCCCGCGTACCCACAGCCACACAACATGTAGGTTACACGCTCTCGCACAGGAGAGCTGCCCCCGTAGGACATATGCTTGGGTTCCAGGGAGCCTGGACAGTGAGCTGCTGGGTCTTCTGTGACCACGGATTTCCTAGGGGGTCCCAGGCTCCTGGAGGAGGTCAAGATGGCCCCCCCATCTGGTTCCTGTTCACCCCCCAGTGGGGCCCTGAACCCACGCAGACACCTCCCTCCCAGGTCCAATCAACACCCCCTTCTCCAACTCCAGGCCCCACTTGTACTCAGCCTCTTCTAGAAGGATCTATGGCTTCCTCTTCATTAAGTCCTTCTCATTCAACAAACATTCACAGAAGTCTTCCCCAGGCCAAGGAGCCTCCGAGGAGCATGGCCTGGGTCCTGAAGCTCCCCCGCTCATGGGGGACAGGCCCCGGTGCAGCATGGTGGCTGCAAGACTCCGAGGGGGGCACCAGGGCCAGCCGGGAGTGGGGGTGTGGGGGTGTAGGTTGGGGGCAACTTCAGAGCTGAGTTGGGAAGGGAGGGAGGGACCAGCCTGTGTCCGGGTGGCGGGGTGAGTAGGGGCTACTGCCAGGGAGGCGGTGGTAGGAAGGGGCCTCCAGGAGTGCGAGAGAGGAGTGGGGAGCAGGGAGGCTAAAGGGGTCAGAGGGGACAGGTCAGGAGGGGGGCCCCTCCCACATGTGCAGGGCAACTGGGCCTACAGCCAAAGGCCCCCACAAGCGGGCATCTCCCCCCACCCCGAGCCTGGGGTGGGAGGAAGGGGCGTTCCTTTGCCAGCTCGGCCCCATCTCTGGCCCCGGTTGCCCTGCAGAGCGGGCGTGGGGACGGGCGTTGCTGGGGATCTCCCTCCCCCCACCCCAGCCCCTCGGGTCCTCCTCATAGTCTCCCTTTCACTGAGTGCCTTGGGTATTGTTCTGTCTTTGTAAAGAGGGGGATCCAGTGACAAAGCCGGGTGGGTGGGCAGGCAGCCGAGAGGCCTCTTCTCTCCCAGGCAGCATCTGCATGGGGGAGGGGCTGCCCCCCCACCGCTGGCTTCCCAGGAGCGGCTGTCACCATGGCGACAGGCCTGGTATCCCACGGCTCCTGGGGCGCCCCCCTCCCTCCATGGCTGCCAGAGAAGGGCCCCCCGAACCTGTCTGTCTCCACCCTCGGTCGGGGTGGGGTGGGGCACATAAATCCTGGCTCCCAGTCCTGGGAATGGGAAGCCTTCACCAGCCTGAGCCTCCCAATCTGGCTGCAGCAGAGGGGGCTGTCCCAGAGCCCCCACCTCCTACAGACACCCCGACGCGGGGGCTTGGGAGGCGGGGGCACGGCCTTCCACACGCCTATGCCTCTTCGGGGCCAGATGCAGAGGAATGAAATGTTCCCATGGTCCCTGAGCAGCTGCTGGTATTGGCAGGGGTGGGAAGCGTAACAGTCCAGTAGCGCTGGGACAAAGGGTGGGCAAGGACCCTGGGCCCCCACAGCAGAGCCTCCTGACCAGGAGAGGTGGGGGCTGCCCCTAGGAGGTGATGCTTGAGTCTGGCCCGCTAGATGGAAGAGGAAAGAGGGCCTCCTAGGCTGGGGGAGCAGCCCCCGTGCAGGCTTGCAGGCGAGGAGGAGTCCTGGTGAGGGGTGGCGGGAAAGCCAGAGTGGGTGGGGACTGTGCCTGGAAGGGCTTGTGCTGCCACCCCTGGGCCGTGGGAAATTGCCGCTGACATTTTGGGACTCTCCATTATCTTTGCCCAGGTGGTCAAAGCACGTCCCCTTTTCAAAGGTGACATTCTCCAGCTCCTTGGCACGGGGCTGGGGACGTCACCCCTGGGGCCCAATCTCCCGGGTCCTCTGGAGGATGAGGGGCTGTGTGTGCTTGCAACAGTGTCTCCCCTCCTCCCTTCTCCCTGACACTATTAACAGAGCCATGTGGGAAACAACGGCCTCATGACATTCACCATCGTCGCCGCTGTCCTCACCATCCCCACCCTGCTGCTCTGGAATCTTCTGAGCCCCCACCACATGCCAAGTTCTATGCTGGGGTAGGTGCTGACCGAGCTGGCCAGCTGGGCAGGTGCCCCTCCTCTGGGGATGACAGGCAGGCCCCTGCGATGGAGCAGACTGACTACCAAACCTGGGCAAGGACCTAGAGTTTTCTGAGCCTTGATTTCTCATCTATGAAATGGGCACAATCTATGATGACAAAAAAACGGGACTGTTAGGAGGATGCCACAGTTCACCGGGTAAAGTGCCCAGGGCCTGCTTGGCTCACATAGGTCCTCGGTTGGTTTCCTCGCCCCCCTGCTGTATTAGGTCACTAGCTCACTCACTCGTTCATTCTTTAACCATCCCTGAGCTTCAGGGGTGTCTGGCCCTATGCTGAGCACTCACGTGGAACCTGAGTGTGGGTCTTCCAGGTCCCCCTAGGCCAAGGGGAGGCAGGTGGTGGTGGGGGGGGACAGGGGACATGATGGCAGACTCCACAGGACAGGGGCTGTGTGGCCTGTGACCTCAGTTTTTTCCTCTATAAAATGGGGGGGCTAGTGGCCTGGCCCTCTCTAAGGGGGTCCTAGAGCAAGGCCCCTTGGGTGGATTGGCAGGTGGCACTTGGCATTTCACTGGGAGAGGCCAGGCTGCTGGGAAACCATGGCAGAACCCTGGCTGCTCAGAAACGCCTCCCTCACCTAGGGGTAGGGGTGGGGGCAGCTCTGGGGTCCCGTCTGGGACCTCGCTTGCCCGTCTGCTGTCACCTACGGAGTCAGAGTTACCGAACCGAGTGGGGCACAAAGGGTGGCCTACCCACAACCCCAAGGTTTAGGCGGCGCCCACGGGGAGCAGCGGCAGTAAGAATTGGTAGCAACGTGACAGCGTGGTGAGGAGGGCGTGAGGGGAGCCCTTGGCTATTCCCGGGGATGTCACTGCAGGGACAGGGGCAGAAGGGGGGCTCTGCGGGGACAACGCCAGGAGAGCTGCAAGCAACCTGGGCAGAAAGGGCGGCTGCAGACGTTAAAATCGAGTCCTCCAGGTCTGTGAGAAGCTGTCTCAAAACTCTGGATCGCGGGAGACAGAGGTGAGGTCCTGAGGGCGGCACCCTGGAGACCCGAGCCTCCCAGCTGTTGGGGTGACAACGCCTCACCCGTGGGGGGAGCCAAGAGGACTTGTACCAAGTGACAGCTGTGGTCCAGCCTCGGCCTCTTCACTAGTCCGTCGCTTGGTACAAGGCCGAGGCTTCCCCCGCGTGGAGGCCATGGAAATGGGCTCCCCTCCTGGGGTAAAAAGAGGGGACCTGGTATGGGGCGTTGGTGGTGGCAGGGAACGGTCCTATCACGGGAAGAGGTTGAGCAGCAAGGGAAATAAAGGGAAAAACGGGTGAAAATGGAAGGTGAGCGGGCATACAAGGTAGTTCACCTCCCCCCGCCCCCCGCGCATCGCCCACCGCCTCATCGCTGCCCCCCACTCCCGCGTGGGTGTCGGAGAGCAGCTTGCCAGGCGCGGCGCCTTTAAGGTCCCGCCGGGGGCGTGTCCGGCGCGCGGAGGGCCCGCCCCTGGCCGTGTCCGGCAGACGCCCCGCCCCCGGGGCTTGTAGCGGCGCCCGGGGAGGCGGTGCCCGCGCTGGCTCCGCGGCCGCTCGGGTGGCGGCGGCGGCGGCGCCTCGGCGGGCTCGGCGGGCTCGGCGCCTCGTCTCCCTCGGCGGCTTCCCCGCGCGCTGCCCGGGGCCCAGGCGGGCGGCCCGGCGATGGCCCGCGCCCCGCGCCGCGGCGGGCAGGCACGGGGGCGCGGGGCGGCGCGGCGGGAGTGAGCGGGGCGGCCCGGGATGGCCGTGGGGCCGCTGCGCCGGGCGCTGCTGCTGTGGCAGCTGCTGGCGGCGGGCGGCGCGGCGCTGGAGATCGGCCGCTTCGACCCCGAGCGCGGGCGCGGGCCGGCGCCGTGCCAGGCGGTGGCGATCCCCATGTGCCGCGGCATCGGCTACAACCTCACCCGCATGCCCAACCTGCTGGGCCACGAGTCGCAGCGCGAGGCGGCCGCCAAGCTGGACGAGTTCGCGCCGCTCGTGCAGTACGGCTGCCACGGCCACCTGCGCTTCTTCCTGTGCTCGCTCTACGCGCCCATGTGCACAGACCAGGTGTCGACGCCCATCCCCGCCTGCCGGCCCATGTGCGAACAGGCGCGCCTGCGCTGCGCGCCCATCATGGAGCAGTTCAACTTCGGCTGGCCCGACTCCCTGGACTGCGCGCAGCTGCCCACGCGCAACGACCCGCACGCGCTGTGCATGGAGGCGCCGGAGAACGCCACGGCCGGCCCCGCCGAGCCGCACAGGGGCCTGGACATGCTGCCCGTGGCGCCGCGGCCCGCGCGGCCCCCCGCCGACGGCCCCGCGGCCCCGGGCGGGGGCGGCACCTGCGAGAACCCGGAGAAGTTCCAGTACGTGGAGAAGAGCCGCTCGTGCGCGCCGCGCTGCGTGCCGGGGGTCGAGGTGTTCTGGTCGCGGCGCGACAAGGACTTCGCGCTCGTCTGGATGGCCGTGTGGTCGGCGCTGTGCTTCTTCTCCACCGCCTTCACCGTGCTCACCTTCCTGCTGGAGCCCCACCGCTTCCAGTACCCCGAGCGCCCCATCATCTTCCTCTCCATGTGCTACAACGTCTACTCGCTGGCCTTCCTCATCCGGGCGGTGGCCGGGGCGCAGAGCGTGGCGTGCGACCAGGAGGCGGGGGCGCGCTACGTGATCCAGGAGGGCTTGGAGAACACCGGCTGCACGCTCGTCTTCCTGCTGCTCTACTACTTCGGCATGGCCAGCTCGCTCTGGTGGGTGGTCCTGACCCTCACCTGGTTCCTGGCCGCCGGCAAGAAGTGGGGCCACGAGGCCATTGAGGCCCACGGCAGCTACTTCCACCTGGCGGCCTGGGGCCTGCCGGCCCTCAAGACCATCGTGATACTGACGCTGCGCAAGGTGGCAGGGGACGAGCTGACCGGGCTCTGCTACGTGGCCAGCATGGACGCGGCGGCACTCACGGGCTTCGTGCTCGTGCCCCTCTCCTGCTACCTGGTGCTCGGCACCAGCTTCCTGCTCACGGGCTTCGTGGCCCTCTTCCACATCCGCAAGATCATGAAGACGGGCGGCACCAACACCGAGAAGCTGGAGAAGCTCATGGTCAAGATTGGGGTCTTCTCCATCCTCTACACGGTGCCGGCCACCTGCGTCATCGTCTGCTACGTCTACGAACGCCTCAACATGGACTTCTGGCGCCTTCGGGCCACGCAGCAGCCGTGCACGGCGGCCACTGTGCCCGGAGGCCGGCGGGACTGCTCCCTGCAAGGGGGCTCAGTGCCCACCGTGGCTGTCTTCATGCTCAAAATCTTCATGTCGCTGGTGGTGGGCATCACCAGCGGAGTCTGGGTGTGGAGCTCCAAGACTTTCCAGACCTGGCAGAGCCTGTGCCACCGCAAGATGGCAGCCGGCCGGGCCCGGGCGAAGGCCTGCCGGGCCCCTGGGGGCTACGGCCGTGGCACCCACTGCCACTACAAGGCGCCCACCGTGGTCTTGCACATGACTAAGACGGACCCTGCTCTGGAGAACCCTACACACCTCTAGGGACGCAGGCGTCGGGCCGGGGCGGCTGTGGCCCCCTCCTAGCCCTCCCCTTCCTGAAGAGACAGCTGACTAGCAGCTGCCCAGCTGTCAAGGTCAGGCAAGTGAGTGCAAGGGGCCGAGGACCAGGGCGAGGAGGCTCTCCTTCCACCCTTCCTTGCTCATTGAGGCTCTCTCCCCTGTCCCCCACAATTAGGGGGCTGGGGGGCGGGCTAGAGCCTGGCCCAGTCCCTCCAGGGCCCTGGCAGAGGAGGCAGCACGGGGGGGCATGGTCCAGCAGGGAGTTTATTTAATGATGTAATTTATTGTTGAGTTTCTCTGGAAGCTGTGACTGGAATAAACCCCCCGTGTGGCACTGCCGAGTCCTCTCTGGGTTGGGCAGGGGTGGGTAGAAAGGGTGGGGTCCTGGGGGAGTGGGTGCTGGGCTCAGCCCCAGACGCCCTTTCAGTGGCTCCCCACCAAGCAGGAGGAAGTTCCCCAGTGGGACAGCTGTGTTTTGCCGGAACCCCAGACTCTGAGTGTGAGTGTGTGTGTGTGTCTGTGTGTGCTTCTCACCTGTCTCGGCTCCTGTTGGCAACCTCTGCTTGTCAGTCACTGAGGCCTGACTCTGTGCTCCCACAGGAAGACGGGGAGGCCCCCCGCTGGCCTTGGAGAGTCTAACTTGCTTGGGGCCTTAGGGCAAGTTTTCTGTTTTCCATTCTTTGCTCTCGGCATTTGTATATCAAATGAGGCTATCAGCAGGTGTCACGGTTGTCTCAAAGGTCCCCTCAAAAGCTCAGGACCTGCTCCTGCTGTCACCTGCCAGTCCATCCTGCTGGCCCTGCCTGGGACCTGGGGGCTGAGGCTGGAGTCTCACTGCCTTTGCACCAAGATAGCTGGGTGTGGGCCCCACTTCTTGCCCCGCTCCCCCGCCATATCTCTGCATAGAGTGGAGCTGGACTGGTGTGTGAGCATCTTGGTGCCACAGATTTGGGCTTGGAGATGGAGAGCCCTTAAGTATAGTGGGAATTGGGCCCCCAGCTCCTTCAGAGTTGTGGAAGGATTGGAGGCCCTGATAGCAGCTGTGAGGAATGGGGCAGGGGCAGGGGCAGGTGCAGGGGAGTGTGCATAGCTCCTTACTGGGGCAGATCTACCACACGTACCTGTGTGCTGGGGAAGCCCAGGGCTGCTGGGACCTGTCCCTGTCTGTTCACCCTAAGGGAGCTGGGTATGTGTGGCTGTCCAGGAGAGCTCCCATCAGCCTGGAGTCAGACCCTTGGGCTCCACCTTGGCCTCTGCTTTGGCCTCTGTGACTCCAAGTCAGGTGTCAGGCTAACAGAGCCAGCATTCTGTGTCAGTGCCTAGAGGCCCCAAGGGTCCTCCCCTGCTGCTGGCCTCACTTTAGAGCCAAAGGGAGCCCAAGTGAAAGAAGGAGCTCATGTGCCCAAGGTCAACAACCTTTATGGCAGTAGTATGGCTGAGCCCCCAAACCCAGGATGGGGGCCCCTCAGGTGGGATTTCTTTGACCTATACCCACTACCAGTCTCACAGGGACAAAAGAGGAACCAGATGAAAATCAAGCAGGTTGAGTCAGATTCCCAGAGAAAGGCCACCACGGATTGAAGAGGTTAAATGCTGTCCCTCTTATGGAGTTGGTGCCAACCCTTTGCATATGCAGTTTCTTATATGTGGAACGCTCTTTTTTCCTTTGTCCCCATCTAAATCCTAACTCTCACAGTGCCTTCTTTAACCAGTGAAGCCAAGTGACATCATTGACTCAAGGGTCCTTGAATGAGAATCACAAGGAGCTTATTGAAGGCAATAAGGAGCCCAAGATGGGGCTGGGAGGGGGCCATGGTTGCACTGAGCTGGGCACACAAGCCAAGTCTGCAGGAAGCAGAACTGAAGATGATGAGGGCAGAGGCAGCTGGAGCAAGAGGCGAGGAAGCTTTCCAGAGACCTAGGGAAGAGAAAGGCAAGTGATGGGGGGTGGGGCTTGCAGGCATGGGGGGACAGTGGACATTAAATGTGGCCCGAGTTCATCCCCCATGACGTGCCTGTCAGTGGAAGGGAGTGAATGTGGCAGGGTGCACTTGGCTGTCTTGAGCTCTGGAAAAGTCTGGTGGCTGGCTTCCAGGGCAGCTGGCATGGGAAGGGGCTGTGAAGGTAGGGGGAGGTAGAGCAGTCAGAAGGACAGACTCCAAGGGAGGACTGCTCCCTTGAGGCTGGGTTGGTTCCTATTAACCAGGACTTGGGAAGGAAGGCAGGGCCATGCCAGCTAAGGCTTCTCAGCTGGAAGACACTATGGAAAAGTCCCAGACCTTGGAGAAAAAGCAAGGAAACACATTTATTAAAGACCTGGACAAAAGCCCTCCAATTTGATCCTCCTATCCCCATTTTACAGATCAAGGTGACCTAACATCACACAGCCTGTGGGTTTGAGGCAGAGGCTGGGAATTGAAACCAAGTCTGACTCTAGTGCTTTTGTGATTTCTACCACACAGGTGGGTCTGGTCCCTCTTCCTCTCCTTGTTTCATTGTGTGAGGAACAGCAGGATGTCACATCCAGGGTGTTATAACCTAGGGAGACTACATCCAGAGAAGCTGGGAAGTGGGTGGGGGAGGGGGCCAAAGCCATCCCCACAGCTGAGCCTCCTCGCAAAAAAGAAAGTTCCAAAGCCAAATACCTCAGAAATCAGAGTCTGTGAGCTTGTGCCTTGTGTGCCCTTGGCCCTCCCCTCGGCGGCCTTGGTCCCCAAGCATCTGGATCCTGGAGTGCAGTGTGTGTGCGTGCGCCACTGCAGTAGGCTGAGCCTGTCTGCACGGGTCTGAGCTTGTGCATGGTAGGGGACAAGTTAACAGAACTTCTTAGCCCTGACCTCATAGTCAATGCCTGTTCCAGGGAAACCATTCCAAGTTCATAGGAGTCAGCAGGGGTGATCTTGGCTGAGGACAGGCTGGGTCTTGAAGAGGACTTGGGAAGGAGTGGGGTTGCTAGTGGCTACCCTCACTCCCCAAGAAGTCCCACACTAGAGGAGGAAGCCCATAGTTCCCTCAGTCGCAGCCTAAGGCCCCACGCAGGGGTTAGAGAAGTTGCTGGGAAGGGTGACCTTCTCTTCCTACCTACCAGGCTTGTCACTCAGTATCCTGCTAAGGAATCCTGGCTCCATGGCAAATTGAAAACATTGTTTCCTAGTGGAAGAGACACCTCTTAAGAGTGGCTACTTTGAAATCCAGATACCACCTCACTCTACCCAACCACCGACTTCCTGAGACCAGGGGCAAGGGAGGTCTCAGTGGACTCTCAGATATATACATTCAGACTCCTGTCATGGGGAATAAAGTTCTCTTGGTGTTCTTGTCCCCATTTGAGACAGTAGTATCTCTCTTGTCCCCATTTGCAGTTGTCAACCAAAGTGGCTGCCCCAAGGTCACACCCCTGGGAAGTAAGGGAGTGGGGAGGAATGGCCAAGATAGTTGCACAGGATCAGGATACACCGGTCCACAGGGACAATGGAAGAGACCCAGGGCTTAAGGGAAATGGGCTGGGGGCCATCATTGTGTAGACAACGCTGAGACCAAATGACTTTCTTCTCCAGGTTCTGAGGTCTGGAGTGCACAAGCTAGTCAACTCCCATTTGACCTTGGGGCAAACTGGCCTTTTCCCCTGCAGGACTCAAAGTTCCTATCAGACCCTCAGCATAGGCCCTTGCTCAAAGCATACACTTGCCAAGATCACAAAGTGAAGCAGTGGTAGAACCTGTGCCCAGAGCTCCAGGTTTTTCCTCAAATGTTCTAACCTGGCACTGCCTGTGCTTTAGTTGGTAAGGAACTGGCTGGTTTGTTAAGTACCAGGGGATCACAGCAGCGGCTCAGTGAAGCTTTCGTTTCCTTAGTCAGGCTGCCACCCAGCAGTTATCTACTATCCTCTGAAATTATCCCAGCGAGAAAAAAATAAAAAGGCATAAATAAAACTTAGGTGGGCCATGTGCTCTAACTGTTGACGCTCAGCCCATGGGAATTCATTATAATTTTTGTGTTTGAAATTTTCCTGAAAAAGAAATATATATATTTTAAATATCAGAAGTTTACTCAAAATTGAGTCACATAAATTCCCATAGTGAAGCATGAAATATTAGTTTCCCCTCATTCTTAGCTTCAAATGTTTTGGCTATTTTTTTCTGGGTTTTATATAGAGATAAGGCCAGGAGAGGATTTTAAGTAATGCTTCAATTACCCAGGGCATCAGACATTTCTCTTGGAAATTAAGAAATGCAGTAGATGAATCTCACATGTGGTTAAAAAGACTAAGAGGTCCTCTCAATCCTGAAGCCAAGCCTTCCGAGCAGAACTGGCTCCGCGCGTCAGCTGAGGGCTCCTTAAGTGGAGAGCAATACAGGGCTGCACTATCCACTACCACCCCCAAGAGCACAAAGAATGATTCACCAGATTGTTTCTTCTTTATAAACACAAGTACATAATGTTTATTTGAAACTCCAATTTATTACAAGTTCACCCTTTAACGGGGCCCTTCTTCCTTAAAGACAATTTAAAAAACAACAAACAATTCAGATGTCACTGAAGTGAAAACAGGATTCTCACTATTAACAAGAACAGACTGGACTAGGATAAGAGGTGGGGGAAGGTGTGGGTGGTCGGGCTGATGAAACTGGACTGTTAGTGCCAACTCCGAGCCTGTAGAAGGGATGGTAAGCCTAGCCACCAGCCACTGGAGCAAATTTCCAAAGTCCCTGGGCAAGGAGGACGGGGAAGAGACAGGGACCACACCTTGAAGTTTAATATTAGACACTTTATTCTCAAATTCTGAGTTACAATCCCCTTGGACTTCTTTT